>NW_023591078.1:3711421-3733055 GCF_014843425.1 Jatropha curcas | reverse complement strand
AGAGAGAAGAGTGCGAATTTTGGTTTGCTTCGTGGAATAATCCGAAACCATTAACCAACTAGGTCCTTGGAATACGATTTTGAAGGGTCCAACATGCCTTCCCAGCCTTGTGCCCCATATCCCTGATGAAAACTCACAAATTCAATACGCTTGTAATTCCTTGGTTAAGTGGGTTTTGGGCTGGTGGTTCTGCCTTTCCAAAGGTTTGATTAGTTTTGCCTTTTAACCAGCCTCTCAGAAATACCAAAAGGATTGGCATTCCGAGAATCAGTTGTAGGTCTCTTGACTGACCTGCCAGTCTCATTAATTTCCCCAACACGTAGAGGATTTGTGGAGTAATCGCTTGCCACTTCGTGACTTTTGCTAACTTGACCTCAGGTTTTTTGTATTGAGGCCCCCGATTCTTTCCCCTTTCCTCCCCTTTTTTTAAGTTTTGCCCCATTTTGAAGTAAATCCGTCCACACTTCGTAGCAGTGGCCAATTGAAGCCGAGCTGGAAGATGGTAGATATGGAGTTCCTGTAACTTTGTTGATAAACAGGCAACAATTTTTTTAGATATGTCCCCGTCTGTATCTGAAGGTCCGATTGACAATGTTGAGCGGCCTTTGGCCCTCCAACCTCGTAAGGAACGAGGAACGGGTTTCAGTTGTTCTTTTGTTGGTAGTTTCAGTTCTCTTCGAGGTAACATCAACTTCTATATATAGTGAAAACTGAGAATTAAAAGCATTGCAAACATCCTCCCAGGTTTCATCTAGAGCGGGTCCCAAACTGACAAAACCATCTCAAAGCAGCACCCAGTCAGGATTGTTGGGAACGACTGAAGCAAGGACTCGCGCTGTAATCCAGATGGGTTTAAGGGCGCCCCAATGACAGTCAACGTGTGTTTAGGACAGGTGGTTCCATCAAACTTGTCCATGTTGCAGTTTGACTTAGTAAGGCAATCTTGCTTCGGGAACAAGGACAAAGAGTCCATGCCCACCACCTCCTGTGGTCTTGAGAGCAGTAACGAGACCTTTCTAGCAATTCAATTTCCTCATTCTTGAGCTTCCAGCCCAGGAAGCAATTTGAGGTCAATTCATCCAAGTTAGGTTGAAGACGTAGCGCAAGCCAGCGTCCTGTTGGAGGCAGCAGGACCACTCCCCCCACGGAGGCCCCACTTCCATTCCACCACTTAGTTTCAGCTAGTAGGCGGTTTCTTGGGCAGCCCAATTGCCGTCATTCATCCCTAGCCTGTATTCGGCTCCATTTGTTCCATAGGGTTTTGGATGTCACTGTAGTATGCCATCGTGGTAGTTGAGGTTGGGTGAAGCACTGTAGTGTGTCGTAATATGTGGCGCTTGCACAGGGGGTACCTGTACAGTGTAAGGGAAATCGCATTAAGGGTAAGTGGGCGGTATTGGTGTCAGGAGACCTGGATATGAGTAGATCGACTCTTTGCCAACGTGCATGACTGACAAACAGAAGATATTTTGTGTTCCTCTCGCTTTTTTTTGTCATTTAATGCTTAAGGTAGTTCGTCGAAGCGCACACCAATCTCACGTCATAATTAGTTTAATGAAATGATCTCATACCATTGGGTGCAATAAGTCCTAAAGGATAAGTTCTAACTAGGCCTATGACACAAATAGAGAATCGGCTATTAAGGGACCCTTGAACCTTTGAAGCAAGGATAATAAACCAACCACTAATTGAAACAAAGGTTTCGCGTGGGTCCAACGGACCGCATGCCCATGGGCCATTCCAAAAGGATTAGGGAGGTTGCGGCAAACAGGAGGGACGCTTGGGCTGTCCGTCGACATAACAAAGAACCCTGTCGACAGCGCTACTTGCTATCGCAGACTCAGAAGTTTTGAACAGAAGAGGAATCTCATTTAGTTCATTTTTTATTGCAATGGAGAAAAGATCCCAAAAAATCGTGCAAATAAATCAACAAGTTTTAATGTCTTAATCAGCATGCAATTAAAGTCCGGATTACAAAGTTATCTTAAGGTAAAGAACACTATGATTCGTATTTAGGCGTACCCTGTCAAAACAAAGCATAATAAAATATGCCTTAAAGAAAAGGCCGGTTAGTTTCACAACAATCGTAGTCCACTTTATGCAAATTAATTAGCATAAATCCCCAGTGAAAGTCGCCCAAACTGTGAAACCCCTTCCCCAAAAGACATAGGCATGTGAATGCATATGAATGCATGAGAACAAATACAACGTCGAGTGTGTGAGTCGCCAACCCTTGTTTAATTATTTTAGGGTAAAACTAGGAAAAACCCTAAGTGACTCCATTTTTAATTAACTAGTTACTAGATAATTATCCCAATGATCTAAGGCACAATCTACAACCCAGGTGGAACCCGAGACGTATGTCAATGCTGATGAACTAACCGAGGTGAAGAAATGCTTTGCAAGGTGAATGATGTAATTGGACCAAATGAAATGTTTATGTGAATTTTGATGATTCGACTTGCCACCGTCGGCGGTGAAATCCCGAACGTTCCTACGTACCTTGCCGTTGTGAAATGGAAGAATCAAAGTCCAAGTGTTCGATAGCCTTCTTGAAGGGTTCTTTGAATGGGTATGCTTTAAGCAGATAAGTGTTATCTTTGTGCATAGATTGTGTAATGCTTTGTGCATTTTGTGTGTATGCTTTGTGCATGATTTTGTAGCTTGTGCCTTTGTGTGTAATGCTTGTGCATGAGTGTTTATGCTGTCATTTTGTGGTATGTCCTTGTGCATGAGTGTTTAGGCATTTCGCCAAAAGATTGATTGATTTTTAGGCATGTTGCCAAAATGTGAAATTTTAATGGCTTTTAGCACAAAATGGATTGGATTTAGAGCATGTTTGCCAAATATGCCGATGTTAGGCGATTGTCGCCAAAAATGGTTGATTAAGTGCCTTGGCCAAAATGTGTTTTAGGCAATTAGTTTGCCAAAAAGTCGTTTAGGGATTGTCCGCCAAAGGTTGATTTGAAGGCCTTTGGCCAAAATGTGTGTTTAGGCAATAGTTTGCAAAAAAAAGTGCGATTAGGCGATGGTCGCCAAAAGGGTTGATTTAAGGCCTTTGCCAAAATGGTGTTGTTTAGGAATTAGTTTGCCAAAAAATGTGCGATTTAGGCTTAAATGCCACGATTATCAATAAATCGGGCCGTTCGAGCTTAATCACAATTTATTGTCGAAACGTGATCGATAAGGGCTTTTAGCCACAATTATTAAGTAATTGGACTTTAGCCAGATTTGTGCGAAATAAGGCGATGAAAAACCCGTAGTTAGTTACTTAACTAAGGCTCTGTAGCCAATATGCGGATGTAAATCTTAACTACCACGATATTAATTTAAATCGTGCGTTAAGCTTTAATCATGTTGTTTTTAATCAAAGACAAGTTTATTTACAAAAAAATATGAACGTGGATGCATTATGCAATTGTAGAATTATTAAGAAGTAAAGAGAAATATGCATGAAATGCTAAAATTAAATAGGCAGAGTTGTTTACATACCTGATTTTAATCGGCGATCCGCTTCTTAACCCAGGTTAAGCTTCCTCGCTAGGAAATATATTAATTAATTTAATTTGTGTTAATTTAATGTCCAAATATCAACGAATAAAATATGCTAATAAAATTAAATTAAAATGCAAAAAGTGGTAAAGAAGGACGCAAAGAGCGTGAGAGAGAGAGGGTTTCGTGCATCAACAAGAACAAGGGCGCACCAGAAATAGGCTGAAAATGGTCTATTAAGGCCATTTCGGGTCGGCGGCAGGCCCAAGCCCACGCTGGGCCGGGGGTGGCGGCCTGGGAGCGCGGCAACACCGCCCAGCCGTGGGCCGCAAGCCCGCCGGTCCTGGGCGGCAAGGCTGTCCCCAAGCTGGGCGCAAGGTTGCCGCCCAAGGCGGGGGGCTAGGCCACTGCGGCGCTGGGCGCACGCTCGCCCGCGCGGGGCCGACAAGGCCCCCACGCGCGCTAGGTCGGCTGCCCCGCCCGCCCGCGGGCGACAGTCCTCCCCGCTCGCCGGCTGGGCGGCAGCCCGCCCGCCGCGGGGGCGGCAAGGCCTGCGCTCCGCGCGGGCGGCAGCCCTCGCCCGCGCTGGGCGCAGAGGCCTGCCCAGGAGTTGAGGGCGGCAAAGGTGCCGCCCAGTGCGGGCGGCTACTGCCGCCGTGGCCGGCGGGCCGGAAAGCGCCGTGGCCGGCGGCCGGCCCACCGTGTCGGCGGCAAGGCCCGCCGTGGCCGTGGTGGACACCGGGCCTCGCTACCGAGGGCCTTTTGGGAGTTCGGACCCCGAAAAAATATTCCGGGACTGTTTCCGCGATCCTCGCGAATATTCCGGACGTTTTAAGTACCATATTTGAACATATTTTCGGTGAAATTCCGAAATAGCCTCCCGGTCCGGCCGGACTTTGTTCAGTCCGGGAAAACAGGCTTTCTGAGCCTCAAATTTGGTATCACAATGGATGAATGCTTAGTTTATGAATGAATGCATGAATGAACTTATTTGGGACGGTTAATTAATTTCCACATAAGAACTCGGTTCGATTTGTTCGGGTGGGTTTAAATAATTGGCTTTTCAAAATAAAATCAATTAGAAATAGAGGTTAAAAGAGGCCGTTTCCGGCGTCGGCTGCCAATGGGCCGACGTAAACCAAGTCCCTTGCCTAAGATCGTATTTGGGTAACGCCTGACCAGTTTTCCTAAATAATAGGCCTTGAATAAAAATTGGGTTAAATGAAGTCACTTTATAAAAAAAATTGAAAGCGTCCCATTGCCGGAAATAATGGGTGGCGGACTAAAGAATATAGACCGATCTATCGGCCATCGCTATTCAAATAAGGTTTTATCACCTCTTTTCCAAAATAAAACGAATAAACAATGAACAAATGAAGAAAAGACGTTTTTCGAGATCTTAGCCGGGGTCGGTGATTCGACGAAAACAACTAACATAACAAAGATGTTCGAAAGAAAAAGATTTGTTATCTTTTTGATTCAATGTGCAGAAAGCAGGAATAATAAAGACAGAGTCAAGTCGGAGTCAAATGGAAAGAAAGCAGTACATTAATTAGGAGCTCAATGGCCCGAGAATAAAAGAAGACAGAGAAAAAAAAACAACAAACAACATTTTTATTTCTAGTAGAGGCTATTATCAGATGCCAATTTTCCATAGAACCTAGCAATCATCATGGGGTAAAAGAACCAATTGACATATGTCAGGCATCAACAGTGTCCTAAGCATTCGTCCCTGTTCGTCTAGGTACCTGGTGTTTCGATTTTAGCCAACGGTCAGCCAAATTGGTCAACAGATGCGCTTAATGAGACCACTTTCCAAAAGTGTGGAATTCCGGGAACAGCTGAATCATTCGTAACATGACAGTATTGATCCATCGTGGAGAAATAAGCCTGGAAACGGTCCTAGACTGGCATACAACGCATAGGGAGGTTCATGCTCCGGTAGTTCGACCAGTCGAATCCTCCACTAAGGACAAGTCCACCGAATAAGGGTTATCTCCAAAATCGAAGCCCCCGAGTTCGAAGACCGAAAATTGCAGGCCATAGTGGAAACCAAATGAGCTGGGACCTGAAGAATCAGGCTTAACTTGGTTCTAGACCCAGGCTTTGCAAACAACATTGGACAACCGCGATGATTGAACATTGAAGTTGGTGATTGTGAAGGGCGATATTCCAACCCAGCATATCATCTCTCACAATGATCATCATGAAGTCCGTATGATGAACATTTGCATGTCACGAACAACCTTCCAGAAAGTCAGAAATCTCCAAATTCCAGGTTTGGCGATTCTTCATTAGGATACACATCAAAGTGTGCATCTCGTGAGTTCCCGCAAGTTATACGGATCGCAACGTAAGTAAAAAAAGACGATCCCACGAGGACGATTATGTCCACTTTACTACTCATCCTTAACACTTATTTTACAGCAATAAAAGATAAAATGAGTTAAACATAATTCTATTTAAAGTATAATTAAATATAACACTTAAAATTTTTGTGATAAAGATATAGTAAATACTTAGAAGGAATTGATCATGCACTAGATTTTCTTTTCTATAGCAAAGCCGTGTAATACAGCAATAAAACGATTCTCTAATCAACATGTGGTCAAGTATAATCAAACCCATCGTACAGAATTACTCTTTTATTGTTATGAATCCTACATACAACAAATGCCTTTACTTGTGTCAAATATCTAAACCCTAGATTCTTATTCTTTGATTATTTCAATAAGTTAGACTTAACTGTTGAACAAACTAAGTTAAAGATTCACATGCAAACCCAACTAAAATGAATTCTATCTCTTTGATCCTTACCCGAATTATTTCTTCGAGAAATATAATTAAGTAAGCTTGATAAACAAAACCAAAAGATAACTTAAAGAAACTTTTATTGAATGAAACCAAATAATATTGTTGCTTTGCATAGAAATTATGAAGCACAACATGCAAAAAGTTTTTTAATAAAAAAAGAGAAGAAAGATAGAAGAATCAAACCAAAAGCTCCGGAGGGCGTCACATAACCTCGAGGAACTCCTGGAGTTCTTTGCAACAAACAATAATAAGCGACTCCGTCATCTTATTCTAAGTACTACTTTATTTTGGTATAATCTCTGAGTATACAACTCATTTACACTGCATTAATGCTATTACATAATGCATCCTATTGCAGTTAGCCCTATTACATTTTTTTGCATATGCATATGGCATATTTTCTCTTGATTTGGATTCAATTTAAGAAGAGGAAGAGGTGTTGGTTAAGATGATGATTGGTGCCAAAAAGGTGCTTTAGATGACATACCTCTTGGGAAAAAGCTCCGGACCTATGCATGGAAGGACATGTAAATTCTGATGAAAAGGCAGCAATTACGTTCTCCGTGGAAACACGATTCCCGCGCTCGCGCTTTGTAAAGTCCGCTCGCGACTTCGGCCCAATGCTTTTTGCCTCTCAAAAGTGATTTGCGCGCTCGCGCAGAATGGAAAGTCGCGCTCGCGCATTTTCCGCGGCAAAACCTTATGCCTCTCAAAAAGTGAACTTGTGCGCTCGCAGCAGAATGGAAGGGCGCCGGCGACTCTCTGGTGCTTGCGACTGGCCTGTTTAATTCCAACGCGACCCCGTCGCATCGCGAAGTTCTGCTGAGAAATTTTCTTGCCATTTTTATCAACTTTTTGAATCCTCGTTTTTCTATAATTAAGCAATGCCTTTTCATTCCTTTGCTCAAAATTGTGTTCCCCCTATAAATCACATTTAAATAAAATAACAATACGAGCAAACATAAAATATATAAAAACATCATGCATTCATGCAATTTTATATGAAAAATAACATAACAAAAGCCCGATTTGCAAAGGCTCATCAATCCCCCACACTTAGCTCTCTGCTTGTCCCTGCAAAATATTTATCCTTATTTTGAAACTTCATGTTGATCATGTTTGTTTTTCGTTGATTTAGACTTCTTAAAGTAAGTCTCAAACCAAAGAATAAGAGAATTAATGTTTTTTTTTTTTAATTTTATGGACCAAAGTAGTGTAAATGGATATGACATGTAAAATTCAAAATAGCAAACAAAAATCTAAAAAGCATAAAGAATTAAGTCATTTAAAATAATGAGATAGGCAATCCCTCCATCCTAGCAATGCAAAAATAGGAAGTACTTAAAGAATAGCACAATAGCTTTGTTCTTATCTCAGGCATTTTAGTAATCTATTTTCTAATCCAACAAGTGGTTGCATTTTCATCTCCGTACACTTCCACTGTTGAATATTTCTTGTGTGGTGCTTTTATGAATCCATACCAACATTTTCTTTTGCCACCACAATTTTTTTTTTTTTTTAGATATTGGGAAGTAAATGGAGTGGTTGCCATTTTATGCTCCATAGCCATTTGCTTGGAACAGAATTTTCCGTGTTCCCACTAATCGTATATTTTTCCATCTTGAAATACCTTCACCTTTATTGACTGAAACAATAACAAGTATGTAATTTCCCTTTTCTTCCTATTCTCATTTAAGTTAGGAATTCAAGCTTCCTAAAACAAAAGATAAAGTCCTTAGATAGTTTAACTTAAAGATTAAAATGCTATTTGGAAATTTCAATTGTCATATGTAATCAATTGAATACTTAAGTCAATATAAGCATTTAAATCTCTTAATCATTGGGGAATTATTCAAGATTCTACTTCCAAACAAGCATAAAAATACAAACAAAATCAAACAGTAGAGACTAAACATTGAACTAAGGCAAAGAAGTTGACTTTTTTAATTGCACATTTTTTTTTTTTTTTGAAAATGAAATGGAAGATGTAGGTCTCGCCCCACACTTAAAAGAAGCAAATGTCCAATGTGGAGGATATATGCATAACACACACAACATGCAATAAAAACACACAATAAAATACGAAAAATAAAAATGAAGTCAAATAAGGGGACAGAAAAAACCTTATGCCTCCGGAGAAAACCTTGGAGGGACAGAGTGAAAATCGATGTCTTTGTTTCTGAAAATATTTCATCCACTTCTGTCCATACTCGTTTAGTTTTTCTGGACATGGGCAATTTTGTCCCTTGTAAAACCTATGACTATAAGGTTCTGGCATGCTGTAATGCTTCCCACTTTTACCTAAAACTGCTTCCACCAGTGATTTCTTCATCCTCTTTGTCCGCTTGAAGGAGAACTGTTACTAGTGTCTTGCCTCTCCAGGTTCCTCTTGTTAATGCGCACAAAAGTCCTTTCCATTTTCTATACCCTTGCCCGACTCGTTCTTTCTCATGACTTCCAGTGATAAACCACTATGTTGGCCGGTTTTGCACTTCCATCGACTAGTTCGGTTTACTTTGAAGAAAGCACCATCCATATAACCCGTGAAACTTAAGCCAAATCTCCTGCCTGGAGCAGAAGAAGAAGCAACCTTCTTTGTTTTTTTTTCTAGCCTCGTTGTTTGAACGGCATAATGAGGTTATGTGATGCGAGGATAAATGGTAAAACACATAGAAAAGTGGGTTGTTGGGAGTTTTTCTATTGCATTTGGGAAGGAGAAAGGGGATCTGAAAAGAGGAAATAGAAATCTATATAGATTGTTTTCTTTGCTAAGGGAAGATATGGGTTGAATAAGTTAAAGGGGAAGTTTGGAGAAAAGAAGAATTTGAATAAGGGTGTTTGCAGTTTTTTTTTTTTTTTTGCAGGTTTGAATGCCTTGGGAAGGAGAAGGGTTGAATTTGAATATGGAAAAGACAGTTGGAACATTCTGACCGTTGGACAGTTGCGCCTGCAATTTTCGTTGTCGCGATCGTGTCTCAAATTCGCGTCTCGCGATTGGCTTTATCCAACCTTTCTGACTTCTGTTGCACCCTATTCGCGCCCGTGCTTGCTATTGTCGCGATCGCGAACGTGTATCCCAAAGTTTCTGACTTCCTTTGTGACGAAATCGCGCTCGCGCTTTCATGTATCGCGATTGCGAATGTTGATCTCAAACCTTCTGTCTCTTTTTCACAGAAATTGCGCCAGTGCTTGCTGAATTTGCGCTCGCGTAATCTGTTTCTGTGAAGGCACTTCTTTTTTTCTTTTTTTTTCTTTGTGAAATGAATTGTTCAATCTCAGGCTGATAATCCTCCAATTCACTGTTTGAAGATCTAGTACTTGGCATATGAGTATGTAAGCTTATGTGTTCCTGCAAAATTTTGAATCAAATATAAGTATGTAACTTTAATTAAAATAAGCTGCAAATCACATATAGAAATATTTCGTTAAATGACAAAACACCGTTCCCCGGCAACGGCGCCAAAAACTTGTTGCGTCTCTATTGAGTTCCCGCAAGTATACGGATCGCAACGTAGCCGTATAAATTAAAGATCGATCCCACGAGGAACGGTTATGTCACTTCTACTACTCATCCTTAACACTTAAGTTTAACAGCAATAAGAAGATAAAGATTAAACTATAATTCCTAATTAAAGTATAATTAAATTACTACTTAGATTTTATAGATAAAGATATAGAGAATACTTAGAAAATGAATCATGCATTAGATTTTCTTTTTCTATAGCAAAGCGTGGTAAACATGCAATAAACGATTCTCTAATCACATGTGGTCCAACGTATAATTCAACGCTCGGTAGCAGAAATTACTCTTTTTATGTATTAATCTCTACAGACAACAAATGCCTTACTTTCAATTATTAAACCTAGATCTTATTCTTTGATTATTTCAATAAGTTAGACTTAATTTTGACAAACTAAGTTAAAGATTCACATGCAAATCCAACTAAATTAATTCTATCTCTTTGATCCTTACTAAATTATTTCTTTCTGAGAATATAATTAAGTAAGCTTGATTAAACAAAGATCAAAAGATAACTTAAAAACAAACTTTCATTGAATGAAACCAAATAATATTGTCGCTTTGCATAGAAAATTATGAAGCACAACATGCAAAAAGTCTATAAAACAAGAGAAAGATAGAAGTAATCAAACTCAAGCCTCTTGGAGGGCGTCACACCTCGAACAACCTCGAGGAACTTCCTAGATGTTCTTATGCAAACAATAATAAGCGACTCTGCGTCATCCTAAAAATTTCATAAGTACACCTTTATTATTTGGTATATCTGCATAATGCATATTACATAATGCATATTGCATTATGCATATTACATTTTTTTTTGCATTATTTTCCTCTTGATTTGGATTTACAATTTATAGAAGAGGAAGAGGTGTTGGTTATGATGATGATTGGTTGGCCAAAAGGTGCTTTAAATGACTCCTCTTGGGAAAAGTCCCGACCTATGCATGGAAGGACATGTTTTTCTGATGAAAAGACAGCAATTACATCTCCTGGAAACACGATTCGCGCTCGCGCTTGTAAAGGTCGCTCTCGCGACTTCTGCTCCGAATGCTTCTGCCTCTCAAAAGTGATTTGCGCGCTCGCGCAGATGGAAGTCGCGCTCGCGCATTTCGCTGGCAAACCTTTTGACTCTCAGTCCTGCTTTTAAAACCTTCTGCCTCTCAAAAGTGAATTTGCGCCGCTCGCGTAGATGGAAGGCGCGCTCCGCGCTTTTGCTTTTCTGGGTGAGGTTTTTTTTGCCGGGCCGGCCCGCGACTTCTTCTATGTGCTCGCTGACTGGCCTTTTCTTTTCCAACGCGACCTCCTTGCATCGCGAAGTCTTGCGAGGAGAATTTTTCTTGCCAAGTTTTATCAACTTTTTGATCCTCTTTTCTATACATAAAGCAAGCCTTGTCATTCCTTGCTGCAAATTGTGTTCCCTATAATCACAATTGAAATAAAATAACAATACGAGCAAACATAAAATATATAAAAACATCATGCATTCATGCAATTTTATATGAATAACAATAACAAAATTGCCGCTTGGCGAGGCTATCAAATAGCAAGAAGAGCCACGAATCCAAGAGGGATCCAGATCCATGGACAGAACCTTACTCAGAAAAGGCTCCAAAGGAAGACCTTGATCCGTGTTTATGCCATCAGGGAGATAAACAGGACACAGGGTCACAATCTCGGATAGATCATACTTAGGGCATGGGGGCAAAGCTGGAGTTTCATCTTGTTCAGGGTGATGATCCATCACGGCACACATTTCCTCATAAGTCGGAGTTACTCTTCAAACCGGAAAACCATGGTGTTAGGATTGAAATGTGTGACGAGCCAAGACAAGAAGCCATGGTTGGGTTTTAAGTCTTTGAAATATTTTTCAGCCAAACGAGTTTGGTTCATAGGGGAATTTGCCATAGGTCGTCTCAAGGGATGGATTGGACGAAGGATGACACTTGGTTCTGTATTAAGGCCCATGGAAAATGATTATCTAAGAAAATGGATGTGCTTTTGAAATTGCTGGAAGTGAAGGAGACGTAAAGGGAATCCTCCATTTATAGAAGTGTAAAGGGTCTAGGGAGTGGAGTACCATCATTATTTGACCTGATGTTTACTGCCCATGGTGGTTGAATGGGCATTTATGTATAGGTCGCTCCGGTTGGTGGACATTTAAGCTTGCATTAATAAGAAGGACAGTTTGTACAATGAGGAGGTTGAGTCTTTATGACTGCATTAACCGCCCTCTTAGGTAAGTACTACGATCCGCTCCTATTTATGAATTGATTTTTTTCGTATTTCATTTTAGGTTCATTACTTTATTCTTTATTTATTTCATTTTATTTCATTATTATTCACTTACAATAAAATTAGTTCATTGACTGCTAACGAGGTGGACCACTTTGTGAATAAATGGGACACCGCTATTTTGTGTTTTTCGTGTTTGTGTTTTGTTTTTTGCAGGAAATAAGATCTCATAGCTGTTAAAATATAAACAGTATGATATGTAATAAAAAGCAAAATACATGTTATAAAAAAATGTAAATTGATATTCATAAAATTTAATTCAAAACTGTACAAATTCATCCTACAACATACAAAAACGAAAATGTTCCAAAAAATGGGCTTGAAACATGCGGACAGCAGGGCTTACCGACGCTCCGGCTCGGACCAGCACCGCGCTTTGAGGGTGGAGACGGGTGATGCATCATCGAAAGAAAATCGTTTCTCGTCCTTCCTTCGGAGAAGTCTAGCGGGATAGCCTTCCACCCTCTAGCCTCTCCGAGCCGATCCCCTCCATCTTGGAGTTGGGCCATATCCACCGGACTGGCGAGACTAATGCCTCCGCAGTCTCCTCGATCTCCAATCCATGTAAAAGCAGACGTATATAAAGAAGTGTTTGCAAAAGAATTAAAGAAGCAAAAAGGTAAATGTGTGTAAGATTGTACCCGCTTCGTGACGCTCAGAAAGAGCTGGGCGATGAAAGACCGAGCAAAGCCAAACTCTGGCAAACCTCCAGTATCTCTGAGGCAGGCACCTGTAACACAGAAAGGATGTTAAAAAAAAAAAAAGACTCATTTATGGTTAAAACATTCTTAACTTTTGTAACAATCGATTTATTACTCACATGTGTGTGGTATGCTCAGGATCTTCTAGCTGCGGTAGTGGAGGAGCCTGCCTGAGATCAGCGAGGAATTGATGATTGCCCGATCCCAGGCCCAGGACTAGGAATCCAGCACCACCTCCATGCCCGGTGGGAACAGGGACATCGCCCAATACGGACCCCCGCCGGTCCGGGCCGGAGCATGCTTGCCGCCTCTGCCTCAACTGCAAGCCTCACTCTGTAAAGGACCGCTGTGTCTTATGCGTCTTCCGCTCCTGCGACAAGTCACAGAGGAAGATACTAAGTAGTTGATTAAACAGTGAAGAAAAATAAATAAGGTTTGAAGATTAAGAGATCACCTGGGTGTACCCAGGACCTCTGAAGCCGACTGCATCCGAGTTGGAGAAGTACGTGGGTAGTCACCAGCGAATAGAAAGTCACCAGCTGCGGAGCCCTCGTACTCCTCCTTCCCTATCCTCTGCAGTCATTGCCCTCCAGCATGCACATACGCGAGGAGGAGCATGAGGCACTCGCTGCTGTGCCGGGGCCGCCGATGATATATCAAAGGACTCTCGCCCCCAGGAAGTACCGCGTCAAAAGCCAAGTACCCTTTTAGAAGGAGTCTAGATCGAAGTGTGTAGGCTCCGCGACCTCGTGGACCCGGATTAAGTACTCCAGGCTTCTCCTCCAGGGAGTCAGAAGTAGCTGGCAAAACAGGATGAATCGAGTAACTTATACAGTAAAAGAGATGGGAAAATTAAAGCTAAGTTATTCAGAAGGTTTTCTATTTACATCAGACGGCGCCCTCTCATTTAAGGAAAGGCTCTCCAGTACTCGGGTCCTGGTACTGGCATAGGTATCGTGGCAGTCGCCAGATACCGAGGATCCACCGAGGACTCATCTGGAAGTGTCATCCGCCATCGAACAGGCCTAGGTAGATGCCGGGTTACTCAATAAGCCCACACCTGCGGTAAAGATTACAAACAGATGTCAGTGTACAGTTGACAGTTGAAATTAAAATGGACAAGAAAGAAAGGTGAAAGAGAGAATAAGAATTTACTTCAGTGGCCGGATGAACTGCCAGATTCGACTCACCGCCTTACCCACAGGTCCCATACATCTAGACCGTGATTAGAGGTGAGCCAAAGCCTAAGTGGCCCAGTCGAAACGACCCGACCCTTGGCCCAAGTCCCTTAGGCATACTAGCACCGCTGGGGATCTCCTTTCTGGGAGGTGCAATTAGTAGCTGAGACGAGATAATATTAAGAAGAGGAAAGAACCGAGCAGCCTTGGGTTCCCTTCTCCTCCCGAGTATAAGCAGGGGCCAAACAGGCCAGGCCTCTACTGCAGCTCCCTCCATGCCGCCAGCCTCGTCCTGATCCTCTCAGCCCCAGAATCGCGTAGATGACCTCATTGACACGCATCCCTGCGCGTATTACCTGGTCTGGGGTGTAACACCGAGCAAGGAGCGGACCAACTAAGCTCCGAGTGTAGCGGCTCTGATCGAGCGTTCTTCAAGGGGGAAGCGACGGGACCAGCAAATCGAGACCCGTGAGGCCAGCATAACCACCGGAGCTGTGCGAGGTCATCTCGCCAAAGCCAAACACGAATGTATGGGTGCAGTCGTTCCACCGCTCATCAGCGCGTAGCGCATGGCCGGTGGAAGTGAGGCTGTGTGCGGCGGAGCCCCGCAGCATAATCCCCAAGCCGACAGTGACTACCCGAGCCACGGCATAGGTGGGATCCAGCAGATACCCAGAATGCCGATGCGCACCAGTGGGAACGATCCACCGAAGACGGGCCTGCCAGAATCAACCTGTGTTAAGCAAAGTTTCAATTCAACTCGGGTCAAACGTAGCTACGCCAGCATCTTACATAGCCGCGCACGCGTCTACACAGCTGCGTCACGCAGGCTTGCCCAAGTTTGCGAACCCTGAAGAATAGCTGCGTCGCGCCCACCTCAAGTAGCCGCGCCACGCAACTCAACCGCTACGCCATGGCAACTGTTCAAAGTTTGGGCATCCTAAGAGCAGCGATGCGCCCACGCATACTCCACAGCTGCGCCACGCATCTCCACAGCTTGCGCCACCCAATCTCAACAGCTGCGCCACGCAACTGTTCAAGGGCTTGCCTCGTTCACGAATAGTCGCATCATGAAACTTGTTCTTCCAACAGAACAGTTGCTGTGACGCAACTGCGCAGGTATGCCAGAAAACTAACCTATTGATTCAAATTCATTGTCAAGTTTGTGTATTTCTATGCATTTTTCAGGGACAAAATAAGTCACAGGGAAGATGGCATCAATCATTCATCAACAATTCAAGCATTTAAACGCATGCACGGGGTTGAAATCCTAAGTTCAGGAAAGCTTAGGTTCTCTAGCGCCTCGAACAGTTGCGTCACGCAACTGTTCACGCAGGAACAGTTCGTCACGCAACTCCTTCCTGCGGGCGCAACTGCGACCGCACAATACAGACTGAAATTTCAACCAAATTAACCAATCTTTTACGAATTCGGAAAGCCAAGAAAATTGAAGAAAATACTCACCTCGGTCTGAAAGCCGCGCTCTCGCTAGTTCATAGCGCACTGGAACTCGGTACCCGAATAATGGGAGAAGCTGCAGTGGTCGCGTCCCTGAAGTCAGCAGATTCTGGCTGACCGGCACCGGCTCGCTATCAAAAGGTCGGGATATTCGGGATCGCCCCTAAGGTCTCCATCTCCGGAAGTATAGGCGGAAGCAGGGATTTTCAGATAAGTTGAGACATTGTTTTTTGGTTTGAAGGTTCAGAGAATTTGCAGATAGCTTTAGGGATTTGTGATAAGTAAAATGAATTGGTTAAGGAAGAACTTACTTATAGTTAAGTAATTGGCCCAAGCCCATTCTCCAAGCCCAAAAACAATGGGCCCATCATCTTTTATCAAAGCAAGAAGGGCCCATACGGCCCAATCTAACGCCGTGTAACAACCCGTTCAAGCAATTTGACGGCAGGTTATGCGGCTCGCACACTTATCGCAATTTGTCTACTCACTGCACAGGGCAGGAGCATCAATATTGCCCAGATTGACCCTCAAGGTAAGGTTTTTTCTTCAACCACTGCATCAGGAAGTATACCTGAAAATTCAGATTTGAAAATTTTTTCCTAGCCTTAAATTTATGCTAAATTTTGCAAATATAATTAAACCAAATTTTGACAATAAATGTTCAAACAGTACGCCTAAAAAAGCTAATATTTTTGTCCTAGATCGGAATTCTGCTGGGGCAAAAGTATAATCTTTTTTGCCCTGATGCAAATCCTTTTTATTATTGATTAATGCATGGGGCATGTGAGTGTCCCAACTTTTTTTAACAAAAGGCAAGGTTTTTTTGTACACCAGATATCGCTCTTTTGGGCTTTGTCTGAACAATTTTCAGGCAATCGGTATTGATCGTCTTTTCGAAGCAGAATAGGTCCATCGAGCAGGTGATGGTGTATTGCGAGCTGTTCAAGAATTAATCTCCTAACTGATTTAGTGATGGTGCATTGCGAAGCTCGATCATAATCAATTTCAACCTCCAAACAGTGATGGTGATGCGAAGCCTGTTTGAACTTCTCTTTTCCCGGTCAACTGATGGTGAATTACGAAGTTGACTAGCGGCAAAACCAACGTCTTTCGCCGATCAAACCGAAGTCTTCGAGGATGTCCCTTACTGATCTTGACTGGAGCCGACGAAAGACCGATCAAATACCGAGTTGAGTAGGTTGGCCAGAATGATCCAAATTTAAACCCTCAGCGATCAAACTGACTTCGAAGGTATCTTTCATCAAACCAAAATATTGGATATTCACTACTTGAAATCCGACTGGAAGCCAACAAAAGCGATCAAAACCGAGCTGAGTAGGTGGCCAGATGATCAAGTCAACTTAACATCTTCCAAGCCGATCCAAACCGAGCTTCGAAGGGATGGTTGCCAGATTGAAGGCGCGTCAATGGCCACTTTTAACATTAATGTTTATACAATAATTGATAAAGTAGGGGGCAAATGTTGACGCCGTAAATTTTATGCCACCACCTAAACCCGGTGATGATTATAAGGCTCATGCGGAATAGGAATCACGGTTCAACCAGAACTGTACGAAAGTAAGCTATGTCACGCAAGCTCGGCAGGTCCATCACGCACGCTGCTATTGCGTGACGCAGCTTGTTCTGGTTGCCCTACCCATATAAATACAACATTTTCATTCTAAAACGGGACTTCTCATTTTCTCTGGACCTTTTGGCATTAGATCTGAGAAGAAAATTTTATGTAGCGCTAGGGTTTCCCCAAGAACTCTAGTGAGTAACCTTGAGGAAAGATAAAGCCATTAAAGGTAAGATTGCAAACTTTAAAAAAAACCCAAAAAGGACATTTAAAAAAGAAGAAAAGAGAGAAAAGGAAAGAAAAGAAACGTTTCTTAATTGTTAAAAACTGGTACTAAAACGCTTCTGGGATCGTTGAGCACTTTTCCCAAATCATCTAAACCGTATTGCAATCCTCGAATCTGAGGTTAGGTAATCATCTAAATCTCCTTTTTCATTTTTAGGTTGCTTATTTGTTGAAAAGTCTTATTTTCTTAGTATTTTGGTTATGTTGGGTGTTTGATTAAACAAACATTGCCCATTTTGAGTGTTTCTGAGCTATTATTAAACATCTGTTAATAAAAAAGAACACGTAAAAGAGTAGTTTGAAAGGTAGTTACGGACCAGGGAGCTACTGCGTTCACGCAGCTAACTACTTGGCGTTGACGCAACTGTGTTCATGTTCCAAAAGACCTTGATTTTGGCTGGACCACCCGCGTGACGGAACTGTTTGTGCGCATAGTCTTTTGTTTCGATTTTATGCTTATTTAATGTTATGCTTCAATTAAATAATTAATAAATCTTGGAGATTTTAATAAGGTCACGAACACTCGCGTCACGCAACTTAGGAGCTCCATTTTCATGGCAAACTGTTCTTCATAGACAGCTCGTGACTCAACTGTTCTAGGCGGTTCCAGAATACCTTTTTATTTTATTTTATTTTAATTTCATGTCATTTAAATAAATATTTAATTAATTCAAGAAAACGAACCAATAAAATGGGCAATGTGTTCTAATCAAATCAAACAAATTAATTACTATGATTTTTTGTTAGATTTTAGGATTATTATTTATATTGTGAAATTATATTATTAAATCCGGTTTGTGGCCCGCCTTTAAGCCATAAGGCAAGAGCGGGTCTTAATTATTTCTGTTAAGTGGATGATGATGTGATGATTTATTATGAATGCAATGAATGAACCTATTTGGGCGGATTAATTATTTCCACATAGGAGCTAGGTTCGATTTGATCGGGTGGGTTTAATTACATTTAAAATAAAATCAATTAGAAATTGAGGTTAAAAGAGGCCGGTTTCGAAAGCGTCGGCTTCCAACGGTGACGTACCTAATTCCCTTACCTAGAACCGCACATGGTTGCCTGGACCAGTTTTTCAAATAATTGGCCTTTAAATAAAAATTGGGTTAAATGGAGTCATTTTTGTTAAATTAAAATCAGGGAACGGTCCCATTTGCTGAAATAATGGGTGGCGACTCAAATATTTTTATAAGATCGATAACGGCACCGCGAATTCCCAAAAGGTTTTTAACACCATTTTCCAATAATTAATTCTAAAACAAATAACAAGCAAGTTTTCCCGAGGTCCTTTCCGGGGTTTTAAGGGGATTCTCAACTTCTCCATTATAAACTCAATTATGAAATGGGAAGATAGGGGCGAAAACACTTACGCACTTGCCCATGCTACTAACTATAGAAATGAAGCAAAATGGACAGTCAGTAATGTTATGAAATCGCATATGGGCAACATTTTGAATGATTTACTTTTGAGGGTACAACTCTCTTCACTCCTATGTAGGCTATCATAAACTAAAGGTGGACGGACCAGTAGCTCTAGTCCGAGCAAAGGGGCCTTCATAACCACCAGCTATGTGATCTGGACAAATGGTTGATGTTGGCACGGTGTGCGGTCTGCTTTATTAAGCTCTCCATCTTCCTTGTGGGCCATCATATGCCACGGTACCCTTATTGAGGGACTCACCTTTGCCACGTCTAGTTCCCCACTAATGTACGTTTCTCTCTAGATAGTACATGTTGTTAGAAGAGGCCGACAATAGGGTCCTCCTTATTACTAAAAAGGCAAACCGTTGATGTGATAAACCTAGGTAATTCTTCAATCAAACCATGGGTATTTCTTCACCTAAACAGGGGCAAAAGAAAAACAGTTAGTAAACAAACACATCTTAAAAAGAATATAAAAATCAACCAAGATTCAAGTAATCAGAATTTGCTTTACAATAGTACCACTGCAGACCATCAGGATTTGATGAGTGCGCCAGATCCGAGGTGGTGTAAACGGTAACTTCTTGACATACTACCAGGCATGTCCATAGGGCAAAGTTGCTCGGTACACACCCTCACCGAAATCAGAAAGACCAAGCATGGGTAATACATGGTGCTCATAGGGCCCATATCTTCATATTGAAGTCAAACATAACAAGAATTAGAATAGAAAAAGAAAAAAGGAAGAAAAAAGAAGACCAAAGTCTGAAATTTACCTTCCAGGCCCTGACTGATAACCAATCATCACGTTGTCCCCCCTCACACAAAGGCTCCATAGTATAATATAGATATGACCAACGGGGCTGTAACACCCCATCCTCTGATGTGTGTGTCAAGTACTTGCAAACAGGTGGTAGTAGTGCTACATCCGCATCATTATCATGGTTTGTAAACTAGAGTGGTCGCGCAAACAGATTTAAAATAGATACAATCATTAACGGTCAGTTGTACCAAAGTGAATATCCAGATGGGTATGTTAAGCTGTATCGGAAGAAAGAAGCTGAAGGGATTATAAAAACATATCCATGCAGGAGTTCGCAGGACCATATGAATGGAAAAAGCGCTTACTAAGAAAATTTCTTTAGGCAGGGTTTCTATTGATCGACAATGGAAAAGGATTGTATTTCTTTGTGAAAGTGCTTCGGGAATAGCCAAAATACACGAAACTGAATCACATTCCCCTTCGCGTCAAATACAACCTCATTTCACCAGGCCATTGCAGCGGGGAATTAGATATTCATTCAAAAATTTCACCAACCTTGCATTTTAATGGACATTTGAGTTTATTATGGTTTGCAGTGATACTGTTTCTCAAGATGGGTTGAAGCAGAATTCATTTAAGAGCATAGGTGCCAAGCAAATTGCGGGCAAATTATTGAAAAGAACCTGTATGTAGATATGGGCATCCCTCATCATGTTATAACAGACAATGAGTTTCAGTTCCAAAGTAGAAAGTAATGGAGTTCAGTTTCCAAGCTAGAAGTAAAAGTTCCACTATTTAGAGAAATATGGAGTTGAAGGGACCATAAAGTATTTCCCTTACAAACCACAAGCAATGGAGGGCAGTGGAAGTCGCAAAACAAAAACCTTAAGAAGATATTGAGGGGAATACGATAAAAAATCGTTGTGATGGGCTTAGCAAGCTACAATAATACTTTGTGGGGGATATCGGACCATAGCCAAAATCTGCAAATGGGCAACCCTTTTACTCTCTAGTATATGGAATGGAAGCAACTACCAAACTGAGGATAGAAGTGCTCCTTGCGCATAATGATGGAATCTAAGATTCTTTAATATTCAATGGGGCAGAAAATCACTAAATCAAGAATTAAGCACTCCTAGATGGAAAAGGCTTAACTGACCCAAATTCATGGATCAATTATATAAGAGGAGCGATAGTTTAAGCACTTCAGCCAAGAGAGTCCCTCATCCAAAGCTAAACTTTAGAGTAGGGGGATTTGGTTCTTGAAACAGATGCGCCCGAACACTCATGTATCCTGAGGGGGAAGTTCCAAGCCTAATTGGTAGGGCCCATTCTTGATTAAGAAGATGTTTTCCAAAGTGTACAGTTGAAGCTATTCAGACATGGAAGGCAATGAATTTTTAGTCGAACCCAATAACTGGATAGGGCTGAAGAAATTTTATGTGCTAGCTTGAAAACGTTTATGGGAAGCCCAATTAATAAATTCACCTTCTGTGCTCCTTAATTAACTTTAAAGCCTTGTTTGATAAGTTTACTGTCAATATGCAAAAAGAATTACCGGGAAAAAGAAAGCAGGAAATATATTCAAACTTTTAAAAAGCAAAAGTCATTTCATTCATAATAAGTGCATACTTACATAAATTCACATTGTTTTCATACAAGTTTCCATTAGACAATTAGTGATAAAAGGCATCTACATGCTAGGTCACTTTAAAACAAAAATTCTAGCTATTCAACAACCCAACTCTGAATCAGCACTGACTCTGAAATAAGCCTATAGTCAAGGTGCATTACAAATGGAGGACAGATGTCATCAGGACACATCAGAAATGGGTAACAATCGTGCGATTTAGGCCAGGTGGAAAATAAAAGTGAGACAAGAATTGCTGTGTAAGAAGGCCGACCTCGAAAACCACGTTGTAATCCAGGGGACAGCCTGATAATGAACTATACTACCTAGCCATGCGGCTGGGATTTTAATAAGCAAGTTTGCCATGGACAACCCACACAGGGAGGCACATAGGAAGGGGCATGGTTTTTTAAAGGAGAAAAAAATGGTTGGACCTCGCTTCATATGGTTACGGCCAGGGGCCAAGTCCACCCTGAATCTCTCTCCTTTTT
>NW_023591078.1:3696987-3710921 GCF_014843425.1 Jatropha curcas | reverse complement strand
TTATGCTTAGTGCATGATTTTGTGTGCTTAGTGCATTTTTGTGTATGCTTTGTGCATTTTGTGTTATTGCTGTTATGCATGATTGTGTGTATGCTTCATGCATTTGTCTATGTGTTATGCTATGCATGATTGTGTATGCTTCGTGCATAGAGTGATGTATGCTGTGCATGAGTTTAGGCGTTTTTACCAAAAAAATTGATTTGATTTTTTTAGGCATGTTTGCCAAAAATGTTGATTTTAATTGGCTTTTAGCCAAAATGATTTGATTTAGGCAATGTTGCCAACAAATGTTGATTTTAGGCGATTTTCGCCAAAATGTGTTGAATTTTAAGGCCTTTTGGCCCAAATGTGTTGTTTTAGGCAATTAGTTTGCCAAAACTGTGCGATTTAGGCTTTTAAATGCCACGATTATCAATTAAATCGGCACGAAGCGTTTCGAGCTTAATCACAATTTATTTGTCGAAACGTAATTGATAAGGCTTTTAGCCACACAATTATTGGATTTAATGGACTTTAAGCCGGATTTGTCGAAAAATAAGGCAATTGAACCGTAGTTTATTAATTACTAGGCTCTTTTAGCCAATATTGTCAGATTTTTTAATCACTTTAATACCGACGATTATTGATTAACCCGGGCATTTAAGCTTAATCAATAATTAAGGCAGTTATTTACCAAAAATAATGACGTGGATGCATTTATGCAAATTCTAGAATTATTTAAGATAGAAGAGAATATGCCATTGAAGTGCTAAAATTAAATAGAAGAGTTTTGTTACATACCTGATGTTAATCGACGACCGCTTCTTAACTTCCGGGATTAAGCTCGCTCGCCTTATGGAAATAATTAATTAATTTTTAATTTGTTTGATTTTTAATGGGTTCAAATATCACAATAAAATGCAATAAAAATTTAAATTAAATTGCAAAGCGGTTTTAAAGAAAACGGCAAGGAGCGTGAGAGGGAGAAAGGATTCGTCCGGTCCAATACAGAACAGGTTGTTACAGAAAATGGCTGAAAATGGCCTATTTATAGGCCATTTTCGGTCCCGCGGCAGCTTGCGCCAGGGGCCTGGGCGGCAGGTGCCGCCGGCTCGGCGGGCAGCTGCCGCCCTGTCGGTGGGGCGGCAGGCCCCGCCCACGGCTAGGCGGGAGTGCCGCTTGGGAGGCGGCAGCTGCCGCCCGTCGGTGGGGCGGCAGGCCCCGCCTAGTCTGAAGGCAGCACGGTTCGCCCCCCCCCAAAGCTGGGCAGGGCAAGTTGCCGCCTCAGGGGCTTGGGGGGCCAGGGCCCCGCTGCGCGGGCGACAGGCCCCACCGTGACTGGCGGCACGCCTCGACCGCGCGGGGCGACAGCCCAGCGCGCGCTGGGCGGCTTGGCCTCAGCCCGCTGCGGGCGCGGTAGGCCCCGCGCGCGCTGCGGCGGCAGGCCTCGCCCGCGCACCTGCAGGCCCCGCCCGCGCGGGGGCGTTCCAGGCCCCGCGCGCGCTGGGCGGCAGGCCTCTGCCCGCGCGGGCGCAGGGCCTCGCCCGCGTCGGGCGGCAGGCCCTCGCCCGCGCGGCGGAGGCCTCAACCCGCGCCTGGGCCGGCAGGCCTCCCAGGAAGTGGGGCGGCTGCTGCCGCCGTTCCCGGCGGTTGCTGCGCCGTGCCCGGCGGCAGGGCGCCGCCGTGCCCGGTTGGTGGACACCGTGCCCGGTTCCGAGGGGCCTTTTGGGAGTTCCTGGACCTCCGAAAAAATATTCCGGACCTGTTCCGCGATCCTCGCGAATATTCCGGACGTTTTAAGTACCATATTGGACATATTTCGGTGAACTTCCGAAATAAGGCCTCCGGTCCGGCCGGATTGTTTGCAGTCTCGGGAAACAGGCTTTCTGAGCCTCAAAATTTGCAGTATTCACACCGTTGCACGGCGCGCGCCAGAGGGTGTCAGTCCTGTTAAAGCTGCGTGACGCAGCTAAGAGTGCCGTCACGCAGGTACTAGCTGGCGGTGACGCAGCCCTAACACGGGTCAGGCTCCTTTTGGCGTTTGGTTCAATTTTGGGTTTCAAACACTTCTGGCTTTATCATGATTACCTTATCCCTTGTCTCATATTCATCATCGGGTCAAGTGAGGCATAAAATTACGCTTGTGTCAGCAGGTAGGGCATCGATTATCATCGGCAAAATCATGCGGCAGCATCGAACAGCCATCAGTATATAATTTTGGTTGCTGTGGACTACGTTTTCTAGATGGATTGAAGCTCAACTTACAAAACCTTTAACCGCCAAACATGCTGGCTAGATTTCATTGAACAGAACATTTCTGGTCGCATATTGGTGTGCCCCATCACATAGTTACATTAAATGGTTCTCATTTTCAAGCAGATGTTTCATTACTTATAGATATAAGGTTTGAGCATCACCCACTCCTTTCCTTATCGCCCTGTAGGCTAATGGTGTGGTAGAAGCTGTGAAAAGGAGATTTAAAAGAATCCTGTCCAAGATGTGTGAAAGGTACAAAAGCTGGGCTGGAAGAAACTTCCTTCTGCTCTGGGCATCGCCACTACCTTCAAAAATCAGTTTAAAATGGAGCCTTCTCCCTTTGAAACTTGTATATGGGATGGAGCAGTGTTACCGATAGAGCTCGAAAAGAAGGTCTCTCAGGTTTGGTAAAAAGCTGTCTGACGAGGAGAATGGGTCAAGAAGAGATTACGAAGATCTTAAGCGCTCTTAGATGGAAGAAGACTGGAAATGGCTCGATTCCAGATCAGATGAGGAAAAAAAGGGAGGAAGGATTGCTCGTTTTACAACCAAATGTCATCCAAGGGCTTTAAAGAATGGAGATTTTGGTATTGATTCAGATTATTGGATCCATGAAGCCCAGATATCCTTGGGAAATTTAACCTAACTGGCATGGACCGTTCAGTTCAGTAGCTATTAACTAAAGGTGCCGCCTGAATTTACTTACCATGGAAGGGAAGCCTATCAACCGGATTATCAAATCAGGATCAAATGAAAAGATTTTATACCTGAAAATGATGAATTTCGATAATATATATATATATATATATATAATTATATATTATATATATATATATATATATATATATATATATTAGACAGTATATATTATTAAATCTTAAAATATTTTAGACAGTTATAGTTTTAGAAATTAAAACTCATAATTATAAAATGAGCAAGGGATCAATTCCTATAGTTTTAATATATAAAATTCATTATTAAAGCAAATGAATTTCAGCTTTTAGTTATAAAATTATAAATTGCAACCTAAATTTGAAAACAAGGTTTCTTCAAACAGATTTAACTAAAACCAACACGGATGTGATACCTAAACCAGTCCAATGGAAGAATATAACCTACCAGAGGAATGGATTTTGAAGGGATTGTTCCCCCTCCAGAACAAGAAAAGTAACCCAATGTCAATTTTACAAGAAAATTTGAACAATTTTTTTTTGAAGATTGCGTAAAGTAAACATTAAAATTTAATAGGAGTCAAAGCTCTACATCCTCTGTTTGTTACAGATGATGATAAAGCCAAAAAATACCTTCAGGAGTAATCTATTGCTAGCATATAAGGAATCTAACCTAAAACCCAATAATTCAAAAACTTTAGTAAAACCTAGTATTCGACTTTCAGACTTACCTAACTCATAGTCAGTCATTTTAAAATTGGAAAGGGGAGTAGGATTATAGTAGATTCAGTTCCACAGGCAGTTTATAACCCTTGTTGATTAATTTATTTAAATTCAACAATCTAATTTAGTAGAATATCACCAGAATCAACCCAACAGCCTAGTCGCAATTAACTGAAAAATGTTTAGTGAAATTTAAATCGAGAATATAAATGTTTAACTAAAAAAGAAATTACATGAGGATCTTATAAAAGAAATAACTAAAAGTAAAAATCTAATGAAGTTTAATAACATTATTAAAAAATTTATAAATTTGAGGATTTAAAGGAAAATATTTTAAAGGCACCAACTTCAAACACAAACTAAAATTAGTTTTTAGCTTTTTTCATTAATTAAACATAAACTCTAATAAAAGTCTCAAACCCATTATAACAATTCGTGAATAAAAGACCTGAGATGGAAGTAAATGAATAGGACAATCCAGAGTGATTTTCCTCCTAAAACCATTTAGTTAAATTAAGATGGATCAAGACAATTGAAATGAATCATGTGCACCATATAAAATAGCTAGAGAAATGATTCTGATAAAAAACTAATTGAACAAAATAATTTTAGTAATGCTAGTTTAATTTGTTTAAATACACAATTAAAAAGATTAGAACATTTACTTCAGAATAAACCATTAGTACAGAACAAGTAAAAGGTAAAGAAATTGTAAAATCTCATAGTTTTAAACCTTATCAAATTCTAATTCTAGTCAAAAGGAATTAAATTCTAAATTTTTAGGAACCTTAAAACATCAGCTTAGTCAACTAGAGGGAAGTTTCAGAATCTACTCAACATTGTAGTTCAGGATACATCTCAAGCCTTCTTAGAGATATAAATCTTTTAGAAGAAACCTCTAACACTGATGTTCTTTGAACCTGACTAGATGATGCTCAACATTTGTCAATTACTATAACCCATAGAGAGATTAGTCTCTAAGGCCCAGATTTAGGAGATAATTGATAAAACCTCCATATATATCTCAATTTTCATTATTAATGCTAACACATTATATGAATGGAATATAGATGGATTATCTGAATATAAAATTTTTAAGATTTTGGCAACAAATACAATGGCTGCAAATGCGTTATAAAGAACTCAGTCACCTATTTCTTGATAAAGCAGTTGCTGAAATCCTTATTGCAGGATTTACAGACAATTAGGGATGGTGGATTATCATCTCACTTGAAAAACAACAATTTAGATAATTTTAAAACTCTGTCAAGGTAAATGATTGAGGATGAACCCTTATTATGAATGAAGCATGGTGAGCCAAATTCAGGATGCTGTTGCAACCTTTAATACTCACTATTTCATTACATTTATAGGCGATCCCATCTTCACATAAAAGATAAAAATGCCAGGAACTCTTAATTAATTTAAAATGTAAACAATTAAGTGATTTTTCAATCATATAAAACCACTTTCTTACCAGATTAATGTTTAAGGAAGATTCAAACCAAGCTTTTTTGGAAAGAAAAATTCCTAGGCTGGATTACCTTTATTTTTAGGAGAAAGGAGTTTAGGCGAATTATATAAAACAACAACATGGCTAATCCAATTCCATATAGTAAAATTTAACTTATGGTCAATTAATTAGTATAATTCAAAAAGAAGGATTTGCAAATTTGTCAAGACTTAAAAAACTTCAGAGAACTTTAAAATATGAATTGAAAAAAGACTAAACAAGAATTAGGAAGTTTTTGTTAAAACAATTTGATTATATAGAACAATAACAACCTACACAACAATGGTAATTGGTCAATGTTCTAAACCTTTCAAGCTCTAAAAAACATTATAAGAAGCATTTGTAAGTTCTAGACCTAGTTAAAGATAAATATTATCATAAAGAGGAAGCCCTAAGCATTATAAATTAAGATGTAAAAAACCATACAAACCTTTTACTAAACCTCATATAAGGAATTTAACTTGTTATAAATGTTGGCCAAAAATGGGACATACAATCTAAGTTTTTGTAAATTTAATAAAAAACTAAATGAATACCAATTAGTATGACGAAATTGTAAATAAAATTCATTGAATGTATCTTAATTCTTGATACATCAGGAATCTGAGGTTACAAGAAAAGTGATCAACAAGTTGCATGAACGAGGTTCAACAACCAGTTCTTCAGATTTAAAATCAATAAATATATTTAACTAAGGATTCAAAGTTACACTCTTAGAAGTAGTAAATGGAATAACAGATAATAATCTTAAAATTCAACTTCTTTTAAAAAAATGATATAAAAAGTGAAGAAGATAAAGAAATAACAAATAAAAACTCCTAAAATTCAACACTAGTACTTATGATTTAACAACTATAATTGAATTGAAATAAAAAGGTTAGAAACAGATTAATGTCCCACTAAGGATATATATAAAGAAATCAGATTTTTAAAACATTGAAGTAAAAGAATTTTTAAAAAAATCAGGCACAACTAAATGCTTACCAAAAATAAAACATTTTAGAAAACTTCAATTAACATCTAGTTCCTCTTCGGAAGAACCAGATGATGAAAATAAAAGGATGAAATAAATGAACTAAATTGAAGAAGAAAGAAATAAACCCAAATGTTTCTCTTTCTTTTACAAGAAATTAACATCAAGAAAATATTTTAGTTAAAATAAACTTTACAACATATCAAAATGTCTTTATTATAAATGGTATAGCTTGGTTTTGACACAGGTGCAGACTTAAACTGGTTTATAAAATCTGACATAGTACCACGGAGATATGTGGTCAGAAACCATGAAAAAAATTAACTACAGCTAATAAATCTAAATTTAGAAATTGCAGGAAAAAATTGATGCAGATATTTTGTAAATAATGCGTTTAGAAATTAGACAATTTTATCTTGCTTTCTCCACAAATAAATTATATGGTAATATTAGGAACGTTCATTTTATTTAAACCTGATAAACACCATATTCAGTTAAAAGAAGATTGTATTAAAATTATAAAATAAAAGGGTAGTAAGGCTAGTTTAGAATTCACTTTGAAAACCTAAAAGGAAGAATTTAAATTTACTTTAAAGGCTCATTTCTATTAGAACTTATGAAATTTAATCTTTGAATTAAATTCTAAGGAAAGAAGATTTAAAAAAATTTTCAGAAATAATTGCATGTTTCAGAAGAAATTAAAGAAACAATTAAATAATGGAGATGTTCAAAATTAAATTTAAGAATTTAAAAGAATTTTATGGAAAATAAACTATGTGCAGATCACCCCAAAATTGCATTTTGGAACCGTAACAGCATTAGTAGATTTACCATATGAAAAAGACTTTGATGAAAAGTCCATAACAACTAAAGCTCAGCCCATTCAAATGAGCCTTGAACTTTATAGAACACTGTAAAAAAGAAATAAAAGATTTAGAGAATAAAAAATTAATCAGAAAATCTTAGAAGTCCTTGGCATGTGCAGCTTTTATTTGAATAAAATGCTGAATAGAAAGAGGAGTACCTAGGGCTAGTGATTAATATTTAAACCATTAAACACTGCATTAAAATGGATAAGATATCAATTCCTAATAAAAAAGATCTGTTAAAAAAATTATACCAATGCAAATATATATAATGCAAATATATTTAGTAAATTTGACATGAAATCTGGTTACTGGCATATCCAGATTCACCCTAAAGATAGATATAAAACGGCATTTACAGTCCCTTTTGGACAGTATGAATAGAATGTGATGCCTTTTGGATTAAAAAATGCACCATCAGAATTTCAGAGAATAATGAATGACATATTCAATCCTTATTCTCAGTTTTGTATTGTGTATATTGATGACGTTTTAGTTTATAGTCAAACTCTAGAACATCATATTAAACACTTAAAAACATTTTGTATGGTAATTGAACAAAATGGATTAGTTCTTAGTAAAATGAAAATGGACTTATTTAAAACTAAAGTTAGATTTTTGGGTCACTATATAGAACAGGGTATTATCCAGCCCATAGAACGAGCTATGGTTTTTGGGTCTAAATTCCCTGATGAATTAAATAATAAAACCCAACTTCAACGTTTTCTAGGATGTTTAAATTATGTGATAGATTTTTATCCAAACCTGTAATAGATTTTTACCCAAACTTAAATTGTATGATTAAGCCCTTACATGATAGGCTTAAGAAAAAGGTTGGCCCATGGACAGCCCAACATACACAGTTAGTAAAAAAGATAAAGGCTTTGGTAAAAGAAATTCCGTATCTTTATATCCCTAATCCGACTGCATTTAAAATAGTAGAAACTGATGCTTCAAATGTTGGATACGGTGGTATCTTAAAACAGGTCATTAATGGTCAAGAACGTATAATTCAGTATACATCTGGTCATTGGAACAAAACTCAATTAAATTATTCTACTATTAAAAAGGAGATATTAAGTATAGTAATTTGCATAAATAAATTTCAATCTGATTTGTTAAATCAAAAATTTTTACTTGGGATTGATTGTAAATCTGCAACAGATGTTTTGCAAAAAGATGTTAAAAACCTTGCTTCTAGGCAAATCTTTGCTAGGTGGCAAGCGATTCTTAGTATATTTGAATTTGATATTGAATTTATTAAAGAATAATAATATTCCAGACTTTCTAACTAGAGAATTCTTACAGAACGATGGGAAAGAAGAAGGATAAGGGGAAGAAACCCTTAAATGAATCCGATTCCCCCACTAAAGCTCTTTCTGAGCACTCTGAAGACCTTAGTAAAACCCTTACCAACAAACCAACCTCTACTAAAAACCTTCAACAATGGATTGAAGAACTCAGTAAATCTCCAGAAATTGTAAAGGCGCTACAAAGTATTGCATCCTCTTCTACAGAGGAGCCAGGTATGAATTCTCAATCTAAAGCGATCGTATCCGCTCATGGTACGGCTACTCCGTCTCAAACGGTAGACGGTAAAGAGAACGGTAAAGAGTTATCAAATCCGTTAAAGGCTGTGGTTGCCAAAAAAGCCAATTATCATTTCTTCTAGTATACATAAATGGTTTATAAAAAATGTATATGAATATGAAAATTGAAATTGGAGGATGGGTACATGATATCAATCCTTGGCAAGTAATTCATAGTATCCTGAGCATTTGGTATTTGTCCCAACGGACCCTTCAACTAGGAATACTACCATAATATTTTAGTAGATACTTGGTTCAGTAAATCAAACATACATTTTGATACTCAACATAAAATCAAGTTATTTTCATATTCTTCCTCTTCAATAAAACGCGTCATCACATCTAAAGCGTTGGCCCGTATCTTCTTAATATAAACTTCTGTTAAATTTAAAAACATCTTTCTAAGTTATAATCCACTTATCAATTATTTTGATTATAAAGAGGCATGGGAAAAGGTTTTTTTGCATACAAAAACCCTACTCACACTCATTCTTCGGTTCTTTATTTGAACCCAAATATTCGTAAAGATTTTAAAATCCCCAAATTGGTTTAGAAATGGTTGGCTAATTCAGAGGAATTTCTGAAGACATTTTACCCAGAACTCTTTCATTATATACTTTATTTAAAACCATATTATAAACGCCCCTGAAGAAGCCCATATACCAATCTTTTGATGTATTTAGTATGACTTCTTTACACATGGGGGTATACAATGGTTTTTTTGACTAACAACATGTTCTCGTACTCAAATACCAATGATAGGTAAAAATGGTATAAGAAATGGTTTGGGGGGTGGGGGGGAATCATTCAAAAAATTTCACTACCCAAACTTTAAAATCAATTCAATGGATCACCAGTAAAAAGGCTAGCTCATCATCACTTAAAAATTTGACTTATGCTAAAACACTTGCTTTACCAGAAAACCCTGATTTTGGGATTCAAAAGGCTAAGTGTCAAGCTAGGTTGGCTAGAGCTAAAACGCCTGAGGAGTATAAACTGATCTGTGAAGAGATGTTCCAATTACTTTCTACCAGCTCAGATCCACAGGTAAAACCTTCGTCCAGTAAAATTCCAACAGAGTCTTCAAGTCAATCTTCAACCAAGACTATCCGTAAAAGCAAAGGTAAAATATCATCATCTTCTTCAGATAGCTCCAGTTCATCCTCTGAAGATAGTGATGAAGCATTGTCAGTTGTAAAAATTAAAAGTAAAGCTAAAGAAAGAAAAGAAAAAATAAAGAAAAAGAAAAATAAAGCCGACAAGATAAAAAGAAAAATAAAGAAAAGATTATCATTATCCTCATCTTGTTTGGATTCCATATAAAACAAGGCAGGTGGAACCTTATTTCACCATCCAACAGTAAAGGCCAAACAAACTACTGTTTCTACAGGAAAAGCCAAAGTACTATTTCAACAGTAAAAGTCAAGATTCGGTGGCAGACAATCCACTGTTCATCTACAGTAAAAGGTTAACACTGTTCAAGATTCGGTGGCAGACCAAATACTATTCATGAATAGTAAAAGTTGAATAGTAAAGATTCTTTTGTTTTTTATTTAAAAGGGAACCTATCCTCTTGTGAAGGGACGGGACTAGTTTAGGAAAACAATTGTAAACCTCTCACCTCTCTCCTCTCTCAATTCTCAAGTTCTCTTGTAAGGATTCCAAGTTCGAAGTCTGTTTGTTAAACAACATACCAGTAAGTATAAATTGTATTTCAATTTTAAATAAAATTGTTTGTTTAAATTTATAAACTGCTACTTTATAAGTCCGTGTTTACGGCACCTTTCTCTTCTCCCTCCACACTCTGACTTAGTTGGGAATCCAGGCTAAGGTTGCAGGAACCTCAACCTTAATTAAAATAAGATCAAATTAAATTCGGTTTGAGTTTAAAAATTGATAAATCTTAAATAAGTTTATTGTGTTTGGCTTGTTGTTTATCAAGTTGCTCTGTGGATGCAGCATAGTCTGATCTTTCCACAATCAGAAATTTTTTTTGTAATACTGTGTTATATATATTTGTTATATATATATTATATATATATATATATATTATATATAACTAGCTAAGTTGGATAACCCGAAGGGCGGCTAGGCAAGACAAATGAGCTCGCTAGGTTGAAAACTCGAAAAGGGCCAGCCTAGCAAAAGTTAGAGCGTGGAATGAAAACTGGTAAAACAAAACCTTCGGATAATGCATGGTGCCTTAGTTTAAAACTGCGAATCTATGCCATGCGTTGTGACAGATTTGTGGATTGGTTGCTCAATGCATCCAGTTTTGATTGAAGGAGAAATAGGAAAGATGAGTAGTTTAGAATAAACGACCATTGTAAATTAAAGTAAATTTTCTTTAAACTTCTGTATAAGTTGAAAAGAGTAAGATTAATAAAGGATTTGTATTTCAAAAATTTTTCTTCCCTTTTATTCCGGGGATAATGGTTAAAGAATGCAAGACCTTCTCTCTGCTTGTCTGACAAGATTGACTCATCTGGTTTTAAAAGTTCTGGGCCTGTTGGTCCTGCTAGCAATGAAATTCTTTTAAAACATTGAATCAGACGGATGAAACACCATTTTTTCAGTGATTTCCCTGGAAAGATCACTATAAAACCATGAAAACAACCTTAGTCATTCATATAGGTTCATGCATACTAAAGGAGTTAACAATTTGTTTATTTTTGTTTTGAATCTGTGCAAGGTATAAAAAGTCCACCGCATTCTTTGTTGTTTCCAAAGTGTAAGCTTCTGTCTTTTTTATGAATAATTCATTTTTTTTATGAGCTTTCCGTTTAATTAAACGGGGGCAGGGAGGCCCAAATAACTAACACAACAAAGATTTTGAAGAAAAGATTTGGTTTCTTTTATTGATTCATGTGTCAGAAAGCAGGAATTAATAAAGACATAGAGTCATCGGGGTCATTAATTTGAAAGAAAGCAGTAAACATTAATTAGGAGCTCATCGGCCGAGAATAAAAGAAGACAGAGAAGAAACACAAACAAATTTTTTTTCTAGTAAGAGGCTATCATTAGATGCCAATTTCATAGAATTAGCATCATCATGGGGTAAGACAATTGAACATACGCGGGTGTCACAAAATGTCCTGCATCGTCCTATCGTCTAAGTAACCTAATGTTTCGATTTGCCTAACGGTCAGCCAAATTGGTCAAAGATGCATGCGGCGTTATCAGACCACTTTCAAAGTTGTGGATTCGAGGAACACGCTGTATCATCTCGTACTAACGGCTGATCCTATCTGGGAAATGAGCCATGGAACGGTCTAGACTGGCATACAACACATAGTTGAGGTTCATGCTTCCGTTAGTGACCAGTTTGATCCTCCACCAAGGACAAGTCCATCGAACTGTAGGGTTATCCCCAAAATCGAAACGTCCTCGAGCTCGAGACCGAAAGTTGGCGGGCCCATAGGTTGGAATTAAACGACCTGGGATCGGAAGAATCAGGCTTAACTTGTCTAGAGCCCAGGCTTGCAGGCTTGCAGTAACATCGGACAACCACGGTGATGAACATTAAAGTTGGTGATGTGAAGGGCAATATCCCTGACCCAGCACATCGTCTCCCCCATGATCATCATGAAAATAGTATGCTGATACATTTGCATGTCACGAACAACTGTCAGGAGTCGGAAATCTCCAATTCCAGGTCAGCGATTCTTCATGGCATACACATTCAATAACAAGAAACAGCAAGCTCGAATCCAAGAGGGATCTAGACCCATGGACAGAACCTTACTTAGAAAAGGCTCCAGGAAGACCTTGATCCGTGTTTATGCCATTAGGGAGATAGACCGGACACAGGGTCACAATCTCGGCTAGATCATACCTAGGGCCTGGGGGCAAAGCCGGAGTTTTAAGTCTTTGAAATATTTCAGCCAAATGAGTTGGTTCATACGAGGAATTTGCCATAGGTCGTCAGGGATGGATTGGATGAAAGATGAAACTTGGTTTCTGAAGGCCATGGAAAAGGATTATCTAAGAAACAGATTTGCTTTGAATGCTGGAAGTGAAGGAGACGTAAAGGGAAGCCTCCATTTATAGAAGTGTAAAGAGTCTGATGAACGAAACGCCATCATTATTCAACCTGATAGTTACTGTCAATGGTGGGTGAAAGGGCATTTATGCACCAATCGCTCCGGTGGTTGGATATTTAAGCCTGCGATAATAAGAAGGCCTGCGATAATAAGAGGAACAGTTAGTACATGGGAGGTTGAGCCTTTTATGACCGCCATTAAACCGCCTCAGGTAAGTACTATGATCCACTCTGTTTTATGAATTGATTTTTGTCCGTATTTTTCATTTTAGCTTCAATTACTTTATTCCTTTATTTATTTTATTTTATTCATTTATTCATTTAAAAATAAATTGGGTCACTGACTGCTAACGAGGTGGACCAACTTTTTGAATAAATGGGACACCGCTATTTTGTGTTTTTGTGTTTGTGTTTTGTTTTTGTAGGAATAAGATCTCATAGCTGTAAAATATAAACATGTATGACGATGTAATAAAAGCAAAATACTGCAAAAAAATGTAAATGATATCATAAAATTAATCAAGCTGTACATCAATCCTACAAACTACATAATGTCCAAGAATGTCAAAAATGGCTGAAACGTGGGAGCAGGGCTACCGACGCCTCCGGCTCGGACCAGCAGCCGCCTGAGGGGGTGGAGACGGTGGTGCATCATCGGAAGAGGAACCGTCATGTCATCGTCCTCCGACTCGAGAAAGTTAGCGGCGATAACCTCTACCTCTAAGCCTTCGGAGCGGAGCCGATCCACCTCCATCTGGAGTCGGGCCATAGCACCGGACTGGCGAGACTGGTGCCTCCGCAGTCTCCCAATCTCCAAATCCTGTAAAAGCAGAGGTATGTAAGAAGGTTTGCAAAAGAAGCAGAAAAGAAAAAGGTAAAAAGATACATACCCTCTCATGCCGCTCGGAGTAGAGTTGGCCGATGAAGGACCGGGCGAATCCGAACCACTGGCACAGCTTCTGGTATCTCTGAGATGGCACCTACAAACACGGAAAAGCATTCATTAACGAACTATTCACATAAAGTATTCTTAACTTTGTAAATTCAGTAGTTACAACTTTACATACATGTGTGGTGTGCTCAGGATCCAGCTGCACTGGTGGAGGAGCCTGCCGGAGGTCCGCAGGAATGATGATGGCCGACCCCAGACCCAGACCGGGATCCAGCACCACCTCCATGCCAGGTGGGAACGGGACATCGCCCAGTACGACCCCTGCCAGTCCAGCCGGAGCAGTCGTCGCATCTGCCTCAACAGCAGCCTCAGCTCTATAATGGGCTGCTGTCTTATGCTTCTTCTGCTCCTGCGACAACTCACAGAGGAA
>NW_023591078.1:3679544-3696487 GCF_014843425.1 Jatropha curcas | reverse complement strand
AAGGATTGGCCCAGTATTCTTCTTTGATATTTACATCCTGTTAAGATCTGTTAGATTTAAAACTCTTTCTAAGTATAATCCTACTTATAATTATTTTGATTATAAAGAGGCTTGGGAAAAGGTTTTCTGTATACAAAACCCAACCCATACTCATTCTTGGTTAATTTATTTTGATCAAAATATTCGTAAAGATTTAAAAATTCCTAATTGGTTTAAAAAGTGGTGGCAATCACGGGGAATCTCTGAAGATATTATTACCCCAGAAATCTTTTCATTATATCACTATTTTAAAACCAATTATAAACCTACTCCTGAAGAAGCCCATATACCATCATTGATGTATTATAGTATGACCTTCTTCACACCTTGGGTATACCAGTGGTTTTTTGACTATCAGCATGTTCCTGGTACTCAGATTCCAATGATAGTAAAATGTCACAAGATAATAAAATGGTGGGGATCATTCAAAAATTCCACTACCCAACTTAAAATCAGTCAATGGATCACCAGCCAGTAAAAAGGAGCCAGGGCTTCCCACAAATTTTTCATCCCTTTAAAAATTTAACTTAATGCTAAAACACTTGCTTTACAGAAAACCACTGGAATTTTTGGGATTCAAAAGCTAAAGTGTCAAAGCACAGGTTAGCTGCTGCAGCAAAAACGCCTTGAGGAGATATAAACCTGATCTTGTGAAGAAATGTTCCAATTACTTTTCTACCAGTTCAGAATCCACAGGTTTTAAAACCTTATCCAGTAAAATTCAAGCAGAGTCTTCAAGTCCAAATCATCGACCAAGACTGTATCGAAGGCAAAGGTAAAAAATCTCATCTATTTCTTCCTCGGATACCTCCCACTCATCTCTAAGATAGTGATGAATCTTAATCTGTTGTAAAAATTAAAGTAAGCAAAAGAAAGAAAGAAAAAAATAAAGGAAAAAGAAAAAGAAGCCGAACCTAAGGATAAAAAGAAAAGTAAAAAGAAAGGGATTACATTATTCTCATCTGATTCGGACTCCATATAAAAACAAGGCAGGGGTCGGAAACCATTATTTCACCATCCTAAACAGTTTAAGGCCAAGCTACTGTTCTCTACAGGAAAAGCCAAAGTACTATTTTACAGGAAAAGCCAAAGTACTATTTCAACAGTAAAAGTCAAGATTCCGTGGCAGACAATCCACTGTTCATCTACAGTAAAAGGTCAACACTGTTCAAGATTCGATGGCTGACCAAATACTATTCATGAATAGTAAAAGATTATTTTGTTTTCTTTTAAAGGGAGCCTATCCTCTTGTGAAGGCATAAGTTTAAGATAGTCTAACTTAAGTTAAAAGTTGTAAACCTCTCAACTCTCCCACTCCTCTCTTCTCAAGTTCTATAGTAAGGATTCCAAGTTCGAAGTCTGTTTGTAAAACAACATACTTGTAAGTATAAATTGTATTTCAATTTTTGTATTTAAATAAAATTGCTTATTTAAATTTATAAACGGCTACTTTCTAAGTCCGTGTTTACGGCACTTTCTCTTCTCCCTCCACACTCTGACTTAGTTCTGGGGATCCCAGGCTAAGGTTGCAGGAACCCTCACCTTAATTAAAAATTAAAATCAATTAAAATGGTTGAGTTTGATTGATAAATATATAAATAAATTGTTTTTGTAGTTGTCTGTTAATCATAGATATGCTCAGTGCGAGCAGGCCTAGTCTGATCTATTGACATCGAAATTGTTTTTGGATTGTATGTATTGTCTTTAAATTGATAAGTATTGATATACGGCTGAAACCCAGAAGATGCAGGGCTACTGGTCCAAAAGGACTATTAATAGTCTCTTCTTTTTATAACAACGCCACGTATCATACTTTAATATGCAATACATACAATGTTATTATTAAAATACCTTAAAATCGGATATAAATACCTTAAATCGGACAGTTGTAATTATTGTATATGATTTAGATTTAAATAGATCTTTTACTTATTTCTTCCCATTCAGTATATTTATTACTTAATGTTTAGATTCGGGCGATCTTTGGGTTGTAATTGGTATCAGAGCCAAACGATCTAAACACTGTTCACCGATTTACCTAGTAAAGTATTCATTGGACATATATCATGTATGGTATTGGATATGCCTATTGGACTCGTGAGTAAGACCCTTTGTTGAGATTTGTTGGGCATCGAGAGGGTGTAACCAAGCAGTGGTCGCTACCTAAGTGATATATCAAAATGGATCCTTTATTATGTCGATCTGTCAATAGTGTTAAATCGGATGATTCTGATTCATCAGAAATTAAAAAGATCATTAATAGAAATGAATTAATTTTACAAGATTTTAAGATATTTAGTTAAAGCAATTGATGAATGGGGAAATACCCCTAAAGATACCTAAAGTTGATAAAGAACAAATTTATAAAGTTAGTAAATTTCCTTTATGGAATACGGATTATGTTATTAAAACTGAGGAAAGAGATTTTCAACTTAGTAAACCTTTTGAAAGAATAAACTTGCTTTCTTCTAAAACTTTACAACAACATAAACATAAAAAATATAAATATATCCATATAGGCTTAATTCAAGTAGGAATAAAACCATTAACTAGGGAAGGATTAAACACCAGTATCTTAGCTGTGGTTAGGGATGCTAGACTCTTAAATTTTCAAGATTCTTTACTAGGATCAGTTGAAACTAGTCTTAGTGAAGGTCCTATTTTGGATAGTATAGTTTTGGAAATTAAAACTCACAATTATAAAATAAAGCAATGATCTATTCCTATAGCTTTGATATATAAAATTCATTATAAAGTAATGTAAAACTCACAATTATAAAATAAAGCAATGATCTATTCCTATAGCTTTGATATATAAAATTCATTATAAAGTAATGAATTCAGCTTTTAGTACAAAATATCAATTGCAACCTAAATTTGGAGAAACGAGATTTCTTCAAACAGATTTAACAAAAACCAACACGGTGATACCTAAAACCATCCAATGGAAGGATATAACCTTACCAGAGGAATGGATTTTGGAAGGGATAGTTCCCCCTCCAAAACAAGAAAAAGTCAAACCAAATGTCAATTTGCAAAAAATTGAACAATTTGAAGATGGTAAAGTAATTTGAAGATGGTAAAGTAACACTAAAATTTAATAGAAGTCAAAGTTCTAGGTATACAGGATGTTCATCTTCTATTGTTATAGATGATGATAAACCAAAAATACCTTCAGTAACATATGCAAGGTATAAAGACACTGAACCTAAACCAATTATACAAACATTGGTAAAACCTAGGTATTCTAAGATATAACCTAATTCTAGTCATACATTTAAAATGAAAGGGAGTTGATTCATAATTAATTCATTTCACAGGTGCAGCTCTATAACCCTAGTTGACATTATTTCTAATTCACACCAATCTAATTTAGTAAATACTTCAACCAGAATCACCAAAACAGCTTCAGCATATAACTGAACAAATGTTAGAGCTATAACTGAAAATGTTAGTGAAATCAATCGTGAATTAAATGTTTTAACTAAAGAAGATATTAATAAAGATCTTATAAAAGAAATTACTAAAAATTTAATGAAATTTAATAAAATCTTAAAAGATTATTCTTTTGACGACTTAAAAGAAGAATATTTAAATCACCAACTTCAAACCCAAACGAAAATTAAGTTTTTAGATTGGTTCTCATTAATTAATAATAGTTCGGCTAAAAGTCTAAATCCTATAACCATTCGTGATAAAAGACCTGAATGGATAATAAATGATAGGACAATTCAGAGTGATTTTCCTCCTAAAACCATTAGTAAATTAAAATATCAAGACAATGAGATAGTATGTGCACCATATAAAATAGCTAGAAAAATGATTCTGATAAAAAAATTAATTGAACAAATAATTTTAGGTATGCTAGTTTAATATTGTTTTAAATACACAATTTAAAAAAGATAAGAACATTATATTCAAGATTAAACCACTTGGTAAACTAACAAGTAAGGGTAAAGAAATTGTAAATAAAGAAATTGTAAAATCTCATATGTTTAAACCATATCAAATTTCTAAATCTAGTCAAAAAGAATTAAATTCTAAATTTCTAGGATCTCTTAAACATTAACTTAGTCAAATTGAGTTAAGTTCTGAATCTACTCAGCACGTAGTTCAGGATACCTCTCAAGCTTCTAGAGATATAAATCTTTTAGAAGACACTTCTAACACTGAAGTCAGTGAACCGGACTCAGATGATACTAAACAATTTGTAAATACTATAACCCATAGAGAGTTAGTCTCTAAGGCTCCAGATTTAGGAATAATTGATAAACCTCCGTATATATCCCAATTTCATTATAATGCTAATACATTATATGAATGGAATATAGATGGATTATTTGAATATAAAATTTTAAGTATTTTGCAACAAATGACAATGGCTGCAAATGCGTATAAAACTCAATCACCCATATCTGATAAAGCAGTCGCTGAAATCCTTATTGCAGGATTTACAGGACAATTAAAAGGATGGTGGGATTATCATCTCACTGAAAAACAACACAGGATTTACAGGACAATTAAAAGGATGGTGGGATTATCATCTCACTGAAAAACAACATTTAGACATTTTAAATTCTGTTCAAGTAAATGATGAGGATGAACCTCTATATGATGAACATGGTGAGCCCCTCCAGGATGCTGTTGCAACCTTAATACTCACTATTTCATTACATTTTATAGGCGACCCATCCCATATAAAGGATAAAAATGCAGAACTCTTAAGTAATCTAAAATGTAAACAGTTAAGTGATTTTCAATCATACAAAACCACTTTTCTCACACGATTAATGTTACGTGAAGATTCCAACCAAGCTTTTTGGAAAGAAAAATTCTTAGCTGGTTTACCTTATTTTTTAGGGGAAAGAGTTAGGAATTATATAAAACTATGAATATCATCAGTGTAAAGGTCATTCTACTGACAACTGTTTCAGGCTCAAACATGATATCCAAGACTTGATAGACAGTGGGAAGATCACTAAGCCTTCGGGGCACAATAAGCCGAGCACATGGAATAATCCTCTACCGTAGTACCAATATGACTATCCACCTCATATGTCTCCAACAGGTGGATCGATTAATGTGATTGGAAGCAGTTTGCCTGAAGAGCTGATATTGGCAGAGGCGGAGTTGGAAGAGAGGATGTGTGTTATACTTTCGGGATGACTGCAGTAGAAGATGCGGAGGAAGCCGAGAGGAAGATGCTGAAGATGTCAAAACTCACAAGGGCAGAAGAGAAAGTTGCCCCAGAAATCGAAGATGTTCCTGGTGATATATGTGATAAATATATTGAACAAGCTCTTAGTCATGTTTTTCATCTTTCTGAATATTATTTTGAGAACAATCTGGATGGATTTCTTTTACTATTTTAATCAATAGAAGTGAATTTTGATTGCTTGTTTTCTTGTTTTCCTGATTGTCGTGTTCATGGCATTAATTATACCACACGCATATTTGACATAAATGCACTGCATCATTTTGCATTTAACCTAAGCACCGCCGAAGATCTCAAAATAATCTCTCAAAATAATCAAAATCGGATCGGACTATAAGCTTGATCTTAAAAAGGATCTCCAAGAATGTCTCAAGAGGAATTCAAAAGTCTTCGCCTGGAGTTATGCTGATATACCGGGGATCAACAAGTCACTTGTAGAGCATTTCACCCCTACCGATCCGAATATCAAGCCAATAAAGCAGAAAAGAAAACGGGTCAGACCAAAGTGGCAAGATAAGATCAAGGCTAAATAAGATCAAGGCTAAAGATTCTGAAGCAGCTAAAATGCAAGTTTCTTGTGGATTGGCATTACCCTGAGTGGTTAGCAAACATAGTCCCTATGCTTGACAAGGATGGGAGGCTAAGAGTCTGTGTCGACTACAGAAAATTAAACAAAGCCTCGCCCAAAGATGACCTCCCTCTTCCATGTATAGATGTTCTATTCGACAGTGCTGCAAAAATGGGATGTTAGTCAAAATATATATATATATATATAAAATAAAATAAAATAAAAAATAAAAAATAATAATATAAAAAAGGAGAGAGGAGCCGAAAGTGAGTTTTTCAAAAGTCTGTTTTATTCATTGAATGCCAAATAGGTGGCTAGACATTTTCTGTCGCTATGGTGCTCCTCATCACATAATTACAGGCAATGATTTTCATCTCCAAGCAGATGTCATCTTAGAGGGAAATTCAGACCCAACTGGCATGAGACGTTCAGAATTCAGAAGCAGTTGGCCAAGGGTGCCGCTGAATTGGTCACTACGGAAGGGAAACCTTTTAGTCGGATCCTCAATCAAGACCAGATGAAAAGGTTCTATGTCTGAGATGAGACCAGATGAAAAGGTTCTATGTCTGAGATGATGATTTCGATCATTAAAAAAATATGAATGAGCTCGCTAGGTTGAAAACCCGTAAAGGGCGGCCTAGGCAAAAGTTAGAGTTAAAAAATAATAATAATAATACCAAAAAATAAAAATAATAAATAATAAAAATAATAAAAATAAAAATAATAAAAATAAAAATAAAATTTGAGATCAACGCATGGTGCTTGGTTTAAATGTGAAATCTATGCCACGCATTTGTGACATACTTGCAACTGGTTGCTTAATACCATCAACCTGACTAGAAGAAGAATAGGCGAATGAGTAGTTAGAATAAACGACTATTGTATTAAAAGAAAAAAAAAAGAAGGAAGAAGAAAAAAAAAGAAAAAAATAATAATGCTGAAAAAAGTAAGATCAATAAAGAGCTTGATTTTCATATTTTTCTTCCCTTTTATTTCTGGACTTTGATTGTTGATTATAAGACCTTCCTCTCTGTTTAGCTGGTCAGAATTTGCTCATTTGCTTTGAAGATTTTTGCCTGATGGTCACGCCCAAGTGTTGAATTCTTTTGGACGGCGACCAGGAGAACGAATGCTATTTTCTCGATGGTTTCCTTGGAAGGATCGATAAAAAAAAAATGAAAATGAATAAAATCCTTAACATTTAGATGGGTTCATGCATACATGGGGGAGTTGCATATGTTTATTTCTTTCTGAATATTGCAGGTGATAAAATGGTCACCCCATTCTTTTTTTGTCAGAAATGTAAATTTCCGTCCAATAGTTAAATAATCCGCATTAATGTGCTTTCATTTTTTGAATCCGAGGGCAGGAGGCCCAAAGTGCTAATCCAGCAAATAATTTCGAAAGAAAAGATTTGTTGTTGTCTTTTACTGTCTTTAAGTGCAGGAAATAGGAATTAATAAAGAGAGAACTTCTGGAACTATTCATTAAAAAAAAATCAATCAATTTGGAGTCGGTGTGCAGCTCGCCACATAGGGGGGCAAAATCACCAAATTCGCCAAAATACCCTCAGGTAAATTTCCTTTCAACACCGCATCAGGAAGAGTGTACCTGAAAATAAAAAAAAAATAAAATGAAAAATAAAAAAAAAGATGATAAATAAATAAAAATAAGATTTTCAAGGATTGCTCAAAAGGTAATATTTTTGGTCTCAGGACAAAATTCCAGACTGGGGCCAAAAATAAAATCTTTTGTCCTGATGCAAAATTTTGAATTCCAAAGTTTATGATTTTTAATGCATGGGGCATGTGATGCTCCAACATTTAATAAAGGCAAGATCTGTTTGTACACATAAATTGCTCTTTTCTTTTGAAAATGTTTTCAGGTCAACCTCTTTTTTCCTTTTGGAAAATGTTTTCAGGTCAACCGGTTGATGGATTCTCGAAGCCGTTGACGCTTCCAACATTCAACAAAGGCAAATTCTGCTCTTTTAAACACTCCAAAGCCGATTACACCGAGTGAGGAGGTGGACCAAGCCCGATGAACAGTGATGCTTTGGGACACAACCAAACACTCCAAGCGATTACCTGAGCTGAGGATGTGGAACAAGCTGAATTACACTGTGCTTTGGACACAACCAACACTCCAAAGCCGATTACACCGAGCTGAGGAGGTGGAGACCAAAAGCCGATTACACTGTTGCTTTGGACACAACCAAACACTCCCAAAGCCGATTACACCGAGTAGGAGGTGGACAAGCCGATTACACGAGCTTTGGACACCATCAAATCCTCTAAAGCCGATCTATACATTGAGCTGAGTAGCGTGAAACAAACCCAAAGCCGATACACCGAACGCTTTGGACCACCATCAATCCTCTAAGCCGATTACAACTGAGCTGACAGAGCGTGAACAAACAAAGCCGATTTACACCGAGCTTGGGACACCATTCAAAACCTCTAAAGCCGATGAGGACAACAAGGATAAAGTGTGGGGGCAAACTTGTCTGATGCGTGTTTTTTATGCCCTGCCTTGATCCAATTTCGAAAGACACCAAAGATGAATGGGTTTTAATGCTATCTTAGAAGCCTTTCATCCAAGGATTAAAAAAAGAGAGAGGGGAGGAGAAGAGAGAGAGAGAGGAGAAGAGAGAGAGAGCTGCGTGGCTACCCGTATGTCCTGACCTAGCTCTATAATTTAACCTGACCTAGCTCTATAAATACATCTCTTTCTCACAATTTTCACACAACTTCACAACTCCACAAACGGCAAAAACCCTAAAAAATATACTGTGCTGCCATATTTATCTCCAAAAAATTCTTATGAGTTGATTTGAAGAGAAATTGGCATTAGATATCAATTTTAGGTGAATTAAACCATAAAAAGAGAGAAAAAAAGAACACTTCAATCCTTGGAAACAAAGCTTCTGGAGATCTTAACTATCATTTGTTAAGACATTTGATCCATTTACAATCCTCAATGTGAGGATTAGGTAATTTTTTACATATTTTTTGTGTTTTTTTTTTTATATTTTTGTGGTTTTAGCAATTTAAGATTCTTTAAATTGTATTCTGTTCATATTTAGCCATTTTATAGGTTCTTAAATCACATTTAAACAAAAAATGATGTAAAAAATCACTTAAAAATGAATTCTGGGCAAAAATCACGCAGCTGTTCATCGATGAACAGTAAATGTTCATCCAAATTTTTCCAGAAATTCGATGAACATATACTGTTCATCCAAATTTTTCCAGAAATTCAATGAACAGATACTGTTCATCCAGATTTTTCCAGAAATAATAAAAAAAATATATAAATTTTGCATAAAAATAAAACCTGATTTTTTTTAATAAATCTGAGAATGCCCAAATATGAACAGATCATAGTTTAATTAAACTTAAAATACTAAAATGTAATTTTATGTGTTTATTTATATGAATTTATGTGGTTTATTTATATGATTGTACAATTTATATTCAAATAAAAAATGAAATAATTTGTAGTTATTAAACCCAATTTGCATTATTCAGACAAAAAATAATAATTAAATGTTATTAGGAGTAAATATTGATTGTTTTATTTTATATTAAGATTAATTGCATTATCATTAATAATATTTTTTGGTATTAAATAATAATATGCATGATTTTTTTATTTGGATTTTAATGGATTTAATTCTGAACTCAACTTTTTAATCATATTTTGGATTCGATTTGTTACCCGCCACTTGAACCATAGGGCAAGAGGCGGGTAATTTATTATTTTATTTAATATTTTCTGACTCGGTTTCTGTTCGCCCGCCTTTTAACCATAAGGGCAAAGAGCCAGATCTTTTATTTATTTGGTCTTTTAATTGCTTTGGTTTTAAATGCCTTGACTTGAATAATTGTTATGTGATTAATTGTTATGTGATAATTAGATTTGATTGGGACGATTAAATAATTTTCCAAATAGGAACTCGGTCCGATTCATTTGGGTTGGATTTAAATAAGTAAATAATTTGGCTTTTCTAACTAAAATAAATTAGAAATCATAGGTTAATAGAGGCCAATTTTCCAGGCGTCGGCTTCTAACGGGCCGACGTACCCAATTCCCTTACCCAGAATTGTATTGGTGCGCCTGACCAGTCTTTTAAAATAATTTGGCCTTAAAACAAAATTGGGTTTAAAATGGAGTCATTTTTATAAAAACGGTCCCATTGCCTAAAACGGTCCCATTGCCTAAACAATGGGTGGTGACTCAAAATTGTTTATAAGACCGATTTATCGGCACCTCATCCAATAAAAATATTTTATCCAAAATACAAAAAAGGATGTTTTCGGGTCCGCCGGGGGGATTTTCGATGAAAACACCTAGTACGAGAGGAACCATTGATTCGCACAATTAGTCATCGCGCTTGGTTGAAAAGCCAGTGGCGTGAAGCCACCATGCGCTGGATTATGACTGAACGCCTCTAAGTCAGAATTTGAGCTAGAAGTGACGCGCGTGTTCGTCGCCTGTTTGACGACACGCAGTAGGGGTCATCTGGCCCCCCAGAGGCACGTGCCGTTGGCCAAGACCCCGCGGCGGATGAGCCGCGTGGGCCGGCTCAAAGTACAATTCCCATCAGGCGACGGATAGAATCCTTTGTAGATGGCCACTCCTCATGCATTCCCATAAATAGTCGACCGGCGACCACTCCAATAATTCCATAATGATATTTAAGGGTCGCCCGTAAAATACCGCGCCATCGGGTCACATCTCCATTTTTTACGGATTTCTTACCCCTTTGGAGGCATATATATGTGGTGTAAAAAACCTTTAAAAAAGTTGATGATATGTGGCGCAAAAAAAAAAAAAGACATAAAAAAGTTGATGGCCCTCCACAACCCGTTGCTTTCACCCACGATTATGCTCTCCTGGAATGACACCTACACACCCATGTATCATAACCCAACCCCGTTGCCCTGTTTTCCCCACCACCAGTTCCTAGTTCTCTGGCGCCCCCTCTGGCCGGCCTATCTAATTATGCGGCGTCACACACCCACACACATTGGCACCAACGATTGCATGCATCTGAAAAAAAAAAAAAGACATAAAAAAGTTGATGTTAAAAAAAGTTATGCTATATGGTGCAATAAAAAATGTATAAAAAAAGTTGATGTTTAAAAAAGTTATGTTATATGGCGCAACCTCTGGAGGCATATATATGCGGCGTAAAAAAAACCTTGAAAAAAGTTGATGATATGTGGCGCAAAAAAAAAAAAGACGTAAAAAAGTTGATGTTAAAAAAAGTTATGCTATATGGTGCAATAAAAAATGCATAAAAAAGTTGATGTTTAAAAAAGTTATGTTATATGGCGCAAGAAAAAATGCATAAAAAAGTTAATGTTTTAGTAGTTTAAAGCTGTGACCCAAACATAATGTATGGATACTCATACCATTCCAACTACTATAATTTACAATTTCAAAATTAGATATATTAATTTATATAGTTTTTTTGGATCACACCTAATTAATGTGTTGTTGGTTCAAATGCCTATTCTTTATGATGTGGAGAATAGGTCCTGCAATTTTAATTTCGAGAAGATAGCTTTAATCGTGAAAAATAAGTCGAAGTTTGCAAAAATCGAAAAATGTCAATTTTTGGACAGCTGTAATCGTGAAACAATAACGAAGTTTGCAAAAATCGAGAAAAAAATCAATTTTGGGACAAACTTAAAATGATTTTGGGGTCAAAAACGGCTGCAAGGCTCTTTGGATACCTTGCCAGGCGCCATAGAGCTCAAAGTTGAGTGGCGTTAAAAAAAAAAAATTCACCTCAATCAGACACCTAAGTCAAAACAGTTATGGCCTTTTTTAAATTTTTAGTTACTGCCAAATGGATCTATGAATTCGGCACATACTTCATATTAAGTTTATGAAATCATTGAACAAAATAACGTCTCATGTTCGTTGGAATTCTACTGATATTACAAATTCTACTTCATGGTCAAGCCTGAATTCAATATCAGCTACTGTGGTTTTCTTTTTTAATTAATATATATTCACAATACTGATTCTGCAGGAGAAAAAAAAAACCTTCAAAGTCCTCTCTTCATCTCCTCTCTCTAGCAGACGAGCTACCTCATTCCCAAATAAATTAAAAATAAATTAACAACTTGAAACAGGGTAGGGGTTTCCACTCTTCACGTCACCCCGTACTCCCGGCCTCGGTTTCCCTTCTTGTGCCTCCGTGACAATTGGGTGGAAGGAAAAACAATTTACAGCATAAACCCCATTCGCATGCATTCTTAAATTTTAAAAGCCTGCAAATGCCTGTAACAACCCCTTCCGGTTCCACCCGTAAAGCCGAATAAATCGGAGTCTGCAGACGCTACAAAACTGGTTGACTGTATTGGCCTGACATGCTGAAGTCATAATGTATATTGAATATAATAGGCATGGCTGATGCTTGTATTACAAAAATAATATAATTCTATATTTACCAAAACATGATCACTAGTCTTCAAAAATGAAATGGCCCAACTGTGTGCCCTGCATGCCTTAAAAGGGTAGACAAGCAAGATACATCATCCCAAATGAGTACGCTACCCTTGAAAAGGACTGAGTCTTTCTACAGATGAAACTTGCAGCAGTTGTAAGCCGGGACTCCTTCTATGCGTCCATCTCAAAAACTGCGAGTTAAACAGGTAACTCGCGAGCAAATAAAGGCTCAGTGGGATATCTCAACAGATAAAAAGGAACCAATTAAAACACAATACATGTATAGAAAGGAAACCATGTAAACACATATTGGCACATATAAGCACACACATCATCGCATACTTTCATCGATACCTTTGATTATCTTTTGTACTGTTTATAATACTGTATTTTAATCATGAAATGTTATGTCAAGCATATCTGTATTGGCCTCCATAAGGTTTATAGTGAAACCGAAAGTGATAAGAAAAAACTGTATGAAACTAGCATGAACTACTGTATGCTTGCGCTGCCTTCATGCCCATATAACTAATCATAATCCACCTCAACGGCCTGTAGTCGGAGTATTCAAAACTGTATGAGGTGCAGAATCTTGCTATCTATGTCGCGACATAGCCTTATCTACAGGGTTCTACCTAACCTCAATGGAGCATAATGTTGGTATGTTCGAATAAATATACACAACATCTATTCATAGTCATAACTTCATAATTTCATAATGTTTTATGTGATTTTCACATCATTTGCCATGCTTGGCATGTTTTGTTTTAATACAGGATTTTAATGTTGTAATTTTGCGTATTAAGCGATGCATTGGACGGCGCATATAAGTGAAGGCACAAGGAATACCAATTGCATTGAAAAAAGAAGTCCAAAAAGGTGCATGAAAAACACAAGTCGCGAGCGCGCAATGCACCAGATGAGACGACAGCTGAGCTTATCGGGCACCAAGTCCGCAAGCGACGTACTTGAAAGTCCGCGGCGAGCGCGAGAAGTGCCAAATTGAGAGACAGTGAGTTCCCAGGCCAACATTCGCGTCAGCCAGCGCGGCGAATGAGGTCGCGAGCGCTTACAGAGCCAAGGGCCCAAGTACGCGGAGCGCGCACTCAAAGTCGCGGCCCCGGAGCAGCGAGATGTGCCAAATGAGAGTCAGAGAGCTTTGCAGAGCACAAGTCGCGAGCGCCGGTACTTGAAAGGTCGCCACTCGAGCGCGAGATTGTGCCAAATAAGAGTCAGAGACTTTTAGGTGAATTTCGCGAGCGCCGCCATTTGAAAATCGCGGAGCGCGAGAAGGCAACGCGAGCTCGTTCATGCCGATTCGCGCAGGCGCCTTTGAGCCATTTTCCAGCCTGCACCAGTCTGCTACTCTTTTGGTCATATCTCTCAATATACAACTCCGATTTGGATGATTCAAAAAACTCATGTAAAGCTCAACAGCATAGAGGAACAAATAACTCTTCTATGACACCTTCCTAATTCCATCATTAAAGGGGTCAAAATCAAGATGAAGTTACTGATTAAATTTTCAGCAAAAACCTGTTTCAACATAAAACTCACTATTTACTTCATTTATCTCAATACCTTCCCCTGTTTCTCCCCTGTTTCTTCCACCCATTACCAGTCCTCCCACTCAAACATTGCAAGCAAATTGTCTCATTAGCAACACACCACACAATTCTTCATGTAAAGAAAATGGAAATAACAAAGAGATAGTCAAACCTTTACTCCAAAAGCTTTGAGCTCCTCTTTAACTTCTGGTCTTTGTCTTACACTCTTTTTGAACTCCCTTCCACCTATAAATAAGAATTCTTATGAATTCTAAAATTAATAGCCACAAATGATTCCAATTAGAACTTCAAGAAGGTTTACTTACTGGATAGAAGAAAAAATTGAAGTTAAGGCTTAACTACCATTAAAAATTGAAAGGAAGCGTGGAAGAGGAAAGCAAAGAAGATGAAGAAGTGAAGATAAAGATGAAACATGGAAGTGAAATGGGGGTATGCACGGGGTAGGCTCTAAATATCCATGACTTGGTGTGTAAAAGTTCTAACATTTGCGCTTACCTCAATTTGTTAAAGCAGGGCTTACAACTTACATAACCCAAAGCTTGATCTTTTAATGCAAATAAATCCTCACTCATTATGCCCTTTGATCTTTTTTCTCTCACTCAAGTTAAGCTCCCCACTTATTAAACCCATTTCTACCCAACCGGGTTTGGTGTCAACTCGACTCTTCAACTCGACTACTCAACTCTTATGCTAAGACTCGACTCCGGTTCGTAGGATGTCACAATTCTCCCCTCCTAAATAAAAACTTCATCCCGAAGTTCTACCTGTTGTGAAACAACTGCGGATTACTGTTGTCGCATGGTGTGTCTTCAGATTCCCAAGTTGCTTCTTCTGTCTTATGATTTCTCCAAAGAACTTTTTTACCAATGCTATTTTTCTTGTTCCGCAATTCCTTAGTTTTCTCTGGCTAAGATCCTGAACTGCTGGTTCTTCTTCATAGCGTGAGATCCGGCTTGAATTTCAATTCTCTTCTGCCTGATAACACATTGTGGATGCGGCTGATCTGTATCTCCTTAACATGGGATACGTGAAAGATATTATGGAATTCGAATCTAAGGATGAAGGTAACGCTAGGCGATAGGCTAATGTCCTACACGATTAACAATTCTCGTACTGACCAATGAACCTAGGCGCCTAAGGCTTCCCTTTCGTCCAAACCTTAGGATCTTTTCCAGCTTGGTGAGACTTCAGAAATACCTTATCACCCACCGAGTACTCAATATCCTTTCTCTTTAAATCTAGGCTTAAGAACTTTTTTGGGTCGACACTTTGCTTCTTTCAAAGCCGTTTCTGCATGATTTCCACTGTTCTCTCTCTTGTTTCTCTAACCCAAAATCCTGGACCCCAAAAAATCTTCTTCTTTCACTCAGTTTCTGTCCAAACACATAGGTCCTACATGGTTCTACCATACAATGCTTCATCATGGTGCCATCGTTAATGGCTGCATTGGCTAGCTGTTGTGTAGGCAAACTCCATGAGAGTACATACTTGTCCCACACTGGCCCTTCAAATTCCTTATAAACCACATCGATCTCATCCATTCTCTAGAATTTCGAATAACTCTCTCTATTGGCCATCTGTTGAGGATGAAATGCAGTGCTGAAATTGCCAATCTTCGTTCCTAATTGCTCTCCTGCAATTTACCCCAAAATTTGATGTAAACCTTGGATTCACGAATCAGATATAATGCGATGATGGGAATCCATGTAGTCGAAACTATTTCCGCTAACATCAAAATGTCTGCTCACTTGTTCCAGAGGAATAGTCCATCCGAAACTGCCGTAGAAAGTGTGCGGACTTAGTTAATCTGTCCACGATCACCCATACGCCATCGTGCTTCCGCTGCTCTGAGGTAAATCCAGTAACAAAATCCATCATGCATCTGATTCCCCACTTCCATGTTTGGCACTGTCTATTGGATTGAAGTAACCCAGCTCGGCCAAGTTGATGTTCTGCTTTTACTTGTTGGACATGTAAACACTGTTACAACATTCCGATCATCTTTCTTCATGCCCGGCAAAACCCAAAATAACCCTTTCTTTCAATCTTGATACATTCTTACGGGGTCACTAACCTGGATGATTGTATTCATGGACTGCTTATTGAGGCTTCATGCCAAGAATCTTCTTTGTCTAAAGCTCCCCTATTCTGTGGGTACAACAACTCTGTCTTCATAGAATAAAGCACCTCCACTGTTATCCAATCTTGAAATTTCCCACCATGATCTTCCTGTACTTGTTCACCCATAGTGCCTATTTGTTGCCACATTTTTTCTTTCTTTTGTTTGCCTCTGCAACTTCCTGACGACCCAAGATCGGCCTGCTACTCTGCATCTGCTGCTAGAATAACACTCCCTGCCTGCTCGCCAACTCCATGCCTAATTCTCATTGCTCTCCAAAGCAAAAACAATGACTTTTCCGGCTAAGGGCATCAGCTACCACATTAGCTTTGCCGGATTGGCTAACTTAATTGACATAATCATAATTAGCCAGAATCGGCCATCCATTCCTCACGTTGTCTTCGAATTCAAATCTTTCTGTGTCGGTAAATACTTTAAACCTTTGAATGATTCTTGCTGTCAAATCGTAACACTTCTCTCACCGTACAGATACATGCCGCCATTTCACTTTCGAATGCTAGAACAATGGCTGCCAATCTAAATCATCGGGGTTGGATAATTCAGCTTCATCCTTTGTGGCTTCAATTCGTCTGAGACATCTTAAGCTACCCCCCAAACTTTCCTGTCTCTGGGCATGAGTACCCACCATTCCTAAACCCAATATGAGAGGCCATTCACTGTCAAATCTCCACAAGTTTCTTACCTGACCACTGGCTGGACGTCAACACTTTGGTGCTTCAGGCGTCCAAACTTATTTCTTCAAAAGGTGTCAAAAAAACTCTGCTTTACATCCTATTATTCCCATTTGGAATACAACTTGCTTTTCTTCCAAAAACTAGATCTTGTTTTAAAAGTGATTTGCCAATGGATGGCGGGAAAGAGAAAAGATCCCTTTTACGAACGCTTTTCTGTAATAAAAAAAGCCGGCTTAAACCCAGAAAAACTTCGAACTTTCTTGATCTCTCTCTT
>NW_023591078.1:3537258-3679044 GCF_014843425.1 Jatropha curcas | reverse complement strand
TAGTAGAAATTCCCAATTTCCCGTCTGGAATTCCCGTCTGGTCCCTCAATTTTTTTTAAATTTTATATTTTTGACCCCTGATCTTTAAGTTTTTATTTTTTTTTTACCCTGAATCTTTTTGTTTATTATATTTTAACCCCTGGACTTTAATTTTTTAAATTTTGACCCAGAAAGTATCAGTTATTCCGTTTTGGCCCTCTGGAGTTATTTAAATTATAAAGTGACCCCTGATTGTTTCTGGTTTTATTAAAAATTGCCTAGACTATTTCCGGGTTGTGCAATTTTGGCCCAATAGTTTCTGTTTTATGCAAAATAGTCCAAACAAGTTCTGAAATTTGCGAAATGGCCCAGAATTTTTCTGTTTTTGCAAGATAAACCCAGCATCTTCAAATTTATGCAGTGTCTAATCTCTAGGTGTTTCAGACTAGGCATTGCTCCTTTTTCCATATTCCATTCCTCTAATAGCTCCAGCTCCCACAGCTTGAGGACTTCAAGCTTTGGAAATCCTCCATCTTTGCAAAGCATTTTCTTTCCTGAAAATGATTTCGAAAATTTTTTTATTTTCTAGTTGTAATTATTTGCATTTCTTCCCCATCGGAAGATGTCATGTTTTAATATAATTACTGAACTAGTCTAATTTGTCTGTATTGATTTAACTCTGAGTAAATTAATTAGTGACATGAATCAGATGTAATATTTTCTCACACATTAATGTTAATTTAAGAGGCATGCTATCTCCCATCGAGTAGTATGTGCCGGTCTTATCTAATTATAATATGCAAAACATGTGATTGGTTGAATTCTCCCATCGAGGTTGCTATTCATGAATGTATGAATGTTGTGAATGTGGTATTTTTTTTTTTTTTTGAATTGTGATATCAATGTTGTATATTTGCAATTTTGATTTATTCAATGTTTATTATTGATATTTTATTCAATGTTTATTATTGATATGCTAATTTTGTTTAATGCATGATATAGAAATGGCATCATTCAGTCCCCTTGCAAACATCTTAACCCAAAATAAACTTGAGGGTCCAAACTATGTTGACTGGAAGAGGAATTTGGACATTTTGCTTACTGCTGAGGAGTATCAGTTTGTGCTTACTGAAGTTTGTCCTGAAAAACTCGGTGAGGGTGCCTCTGAGGAGGTCACCAGAGCTTACCAGAAATGGGTTAAAGCTGATGAGATGGCGCAATGTTACATTTTGGCTTCTGTGTCAAATGTTTTGCAACATCAGCATCAGAAGATGGACACAGCTTTTGACATGCTCGAAAATCTCAAGGAGATGTTTAGAGATCAAACTAGTGCAGCAAGGCAAAACGCACTGGGGGAGATTCTTACTTCCAAAATGGAGGAGGGAACTCCAGTTAGAACTCATGTCTTGAAGACTCATGTCTTGAAGATGATGAGTCTTCTGAATAACATGGAGGTTCTTGGTGCTGAGGTTGACAATGCTACACAGATAGAAATGATCTTGAACACTTTGCCAGCCAGTTTTCAGCAGTTTCGTTTGACATGAATTAAGTATGGATTTTCAACTCTGTCTAAGTTGCTGAATGAGCTGGTGGCTGCTGAGACTATCATTAAGCAAGGAGGCTGCCACCCTGTTTGTGCTTAATGTTGTGAGCGAGGTTCTTCTTCTGCCCAGAACAAGGGTAAGAAGAAGAAAAATGCTCACAAGGCTAAGCCTAAAACAAGTGCTGCATCTACTAGTGTAAGTGTTGCTGTGAAAAAGCCTAAGGGTAAGTGTTTTCATTGCAAGCAACCTAGGCACTGGAAGTCACAATTTCCAACATGGTTAGCCAAGAAGAAGCAAGGTATGTCTCTGTTTTATATGCTGATAGTTGAAACTTGCTTAGCGGTGTTGACTACACTCCAATGATGTGTAGATTCTGGAGCCACTAATCATGTCTGCAATTCATTGCAGCAGTTTCAGGTAACTCGTCAGCTAAATAAAGGAGATGTAAGCATTTTTCCATTTTTTCTGGGAGATGGGCACAGAAGTTGCAGTTCTAAGCTATAGGAAATGTTTCTTTGAATTTTGAGAATAATAGAAACATTGTTTTTGGAAGGATGTTTTATATGTACCTTCAATTAGAAGAATTAATTTTCAGTTTCTAGTTTGAGCAAGAAATGGATATTCGGTTTTGTTTTAATGAATTTATGATGATTCTGTCGTTATTATAATTAGAAAAACAAATGATATGTCTGGCTCAATTTGATTGATGATCTTTTATTCTCAAAGTTTTCACCTGAAACTGCAAATTCCTTAATTCTGAAGTTAATAACTTTGATGTCATTGCTTCCATTGAAAAGAAAACGTCCTATTGAATTTAGTCATACCTATTTGTGGCATTTAAGGCTTTGTCATATTAATTTATTAGGATTTCTAGGTTGGTCAAGGATGGACCATTGAGTTCATTGAAAGTGGAGGCACTACCAACCTGTGAATCTTGTTTAGAAGGTAAAATGACTAAGAGGCCTTTCCTATAAAGGGTAATAGAACTAATGATGTACTTGAATTAATTCATTCTGATTTGTGTGGTCCAATGAGTGTCCAAGCTAGGAGTGGTTTTGAGTATTTTGTGACTTTCACAGATGATTTCTCAAAATATGGATACATTTACCTGTTGCGCCGTAAGTCTAAATGCTTTGTGAGAAATTCAAAGAGTTCAAGGCAGAAATGGAGAAACGACATGGAAAATATATCAAGTCGTTACGGTCTGACCGTGGTGGCGAATACCTCTCTAGAGAATTCATTACTTATTTATCAGAATAAGGAATTACTTCACAGTTGTCTACACCTGGTATGCTACAACATAATGGTGTAGCAGAAAGAAGAAATAGGACGCTTATGGATATGGTTAGATCAATGATGAGTTATTCAGATTTGCCCATTTCGTTTTGGGGGTATGCCATAGAAACAACAACATATATTCTGAATTTGGTTCCATCTAAGTCAGTACCTAAAACTCCTACAGAACTGTGGACTGGGCGGACTGGGCGAAAGCCAAGTCTAAGACATGTTCGGATGTGGGGTTGTCCAGCCCATGTGCTGAAAGGGAAAGCAGATAAGTTGGAATTAAAAACAGACTTATGCTTCTTTATTGGATATCCTAGAGGAACGAAAGGTGGTTTATTTTATAGTTCTCAAGATAAAACGGTCATTGTTAGCACCAATGCACCAATGCACATTATCTTGAGGAAGACTATATTAAAAACCAGATTCCCAAAAGTCAATTAGCCTTGTATGAATTGAGAGGAGAAAATATATCAACTAGAACCTTTCCATTAGAACAACAACCTAAACCATCAATGGTTGGAGCTAACATTCCATTGCCTAGTTGTAGTGGAAGAAATGTTAGTCGACCGGTTCGATATACACTTTTGGGAGAAGCTTTTGATAGAATCCCTGAAGAAGTGAATATTGAACCTGTCTGTTACAATGAAGCACTACAAGATAAAGATGCTGATAAGTGGCTTGTAGCTATGAAATCTGAGATGGAGTCCATGTACTCTAATCAAGTCTGGGAACTTGTATGAAGTTCCAGAACATGATCCAAGATGTAGTCCCACCAGTCATTGGGACTTGCCGGCTTTACAGCCACAGCAAGATGAAGTGTGTGACTTGCAGAACCTGTACGTACTTCGTCGTAGTGGGAGAATTAGACGACCACCGGTTCGGATATTTACACTTTTGGTGGAGAAGGCTTTTGATAGAATCCCTGAAGAAGTGAATAATTGAACCTGTCTGTTACGATGAAGCACTACAAGTAAAGATGCTGATAAGTGCTTGTAGCTATGGAAATCTTGATGATGGAGTCCATGTACTCTAATCAAGTCTGGGAACTTGTAGAACCACCTGAAGGGCGGTATAAACCCATCGGATGTAGTGGATTTCTATAAGAAAAAGAGGGGTATAGACGGTAAAGTGCAAACTTATAAGGCAAGGCTTGTTGCAAAAGGCGAGGGTTACTCAGAAAAGGGATCAATTATGAGGAAACTTTTCGCCGGTTATTCCATGCTTAAAAAGTCTATTAGAACTCTTCTATCCATTGCAGCTCATTATGATTATGAGATATGATTATGAGATTTGGCAAATGGATGTCAAGACAGCTTTCCTAAATGGAAGTCTTGATGAATGTATCTATATGAAGCAACCAGAAGGTTTCATAAACAATGGACAAGAAAATTTGCTTTGCAAATTGAATAGGTCCATTTATGGGTTTAAACTAGCATCTAGGTCATGGAATACTTGTTTTGACCAAGTGATTAAAAGTTTTGGCTTTGATCAGTGTCATGATGAGTCTTGAGTGTATAAGAAATGGAATGGTAGTAAGGTTGTTTTTCTGGTACTATATGTGGATGATATTCTGCTTATAGGGAATTGTGTAGGTATGTTGAATTATGTTGAATTCTGTCAAAGATTGGCTGTCCCAACGTTTTGATATGAAGGATTTGGGAGAGGCTGCTCATATTCTTAGGATTAAGCTTATGCGAGATCGCAAGAAAAGGATGATTGGCTTATCTCAAGCACTTTTTATTGATACCATTCTTGCTCGTTTCAGCATGCAGGATTCCAAGAAGGGTTTTCTTCCCTTCAGACATGGAATCACTCTATCTAAGGACCAATCCAATGTCCTAAGGACCCACCTGAGGAGATTAAGAGAACATCTGAAGGCAGGTTCCATATGCTTCTGACCAGTTGGAAGCCCTTATGTATGCAATGTTGTGTACCAGACCCTGATATTCTGTTTTTGCTGTTGGCATGGCAGACCTGATATCTGTTTTGCTGTTGGCATGGTTAGCAGATTTCAATCTAATCCTGGGCGAGAACACTGGACTGCAGTCAAGCATATTATCAAGTACTTGAAAAGGACTAGGGATTATAGGTTAGTTTATCAATCTGACGATCTTGTACCCATTGGGTATACAGATTCGGATTTTCAGACTGATAAGGACTCTCGGAAGTCAACCTCTGGTAATGCTTTTGTCTTGGGAGGTGGAGCCATAAGTTGGAGGAGTATTAAGCAAACTTGTGTTGCTGACTCCACCATGGAAGTTGAATATGTGGCAGCTTCTGAAGCTGCAAAGGAAGCTGTATGGCTTAGGAACTTCCTTATGGATCTAGGCGTAGTTTCTTCAGTGCAATTGCCTTTACACTTTATTGCTGATAATAGTGGGGCAGTTGCAACACTCGAAGGAGCCAAGGAGCCACGGAGCCATAAAAGGGCAAAACACATTGAGAGGAAGTATCATTTGATACGAGACATGGTTCAAAGGGGAGATGTGGTAGTGACAAAGATTGCATCGGAAAACAACCTGGCAGATCCTTTTACAAAAAGCTTACCAGCAAAGGCTTTTAACAGTCATGTAGAAGGAATGGGAGTTAAAGTTATTGATGCATGGTTATGAGTCTAAGTGGGAAATTGATAGAGATATACTATTAACCATGCATATGTAATAGTATAGCTATGAATGATTTTCTATTGACGATTATTTCTTTGTATTTAATTGGAAATGTATTTTAATTGGAAAATTTTGCATATTAAATAAAGTGTTTATTTAGCATATGAACAATAATTGTGATTAGTCATTTTGTATTGTATTTAATTGGAGCCAAGTAAGAAGTGGGTTTAGTTTAGTAATGACTGTTAAACATATTTTCTCTAGGACATTAGAAATAATGTTTATCGTTCTTAATCTTGATTTATTTTAATATGAGCAAACATTGATTGTCTTGTGCTTTGATTCATTAAAGGGTGAGTTTCATTATTGGAATAATGTTCTCGGTGAATTGGGCAAAGATATATTGTGTTTGTGAAATATTAATTAATGATAGAATCCATGTCTCGGTTTAGAGATTGATGATGCACTTTAAGTAAGTTTATAAGGTTTCATAGTGTAAATCCTATAGGTGGATATTGAATACACATGAAATAAGTTGAGCGACAATCTTAAAGTTATATTGTGATTTAAATAAATTGTCAGTAAGTTATTTAAATGACAGCATCTATGAACAAAGCATCTGTAATGCTTATTAACGTGGGGAACATTATTTATTATGTGTGGTTGTAAAATACAATAAGGAGTTCAGTCATGAAGTTTTTGTGGAATAATTCATGATTAATTATAATAAGAATATGTTGGTCTACATAGGTTATTATTATAATTAGTAGCCTGATTTATTTTATTCCTGAGGTCCCTGTAGTGCCCTAATTATTTGGAAAGTTAAGGGTGTATTAAATAATAGATAAATTATTCAGTTTTAAAATAATTGATAATTATTTTAATTAAATAATTTTTTATTTAATTTATTTTATATTAAAAAAAAATATCTTTCTATCGAAGAGAGTTTTTTTTAATATAAGATTTGAAAACCCTAAGAATAGAGAGACGCACGTTATTCTATTCTCTGCCACTCAGAGAGATAGTTAGGGATTAGAGTTCTTTCCAAAAGAGAGATTATGTTAGGGATTACTTCGCACGACAGCTCAGAGAGTTCCAAAGAGATAGATAGTTAGGGATTACTCGCTGAAGAGTCGTTGGGTGACTCCAAGATCTCTGAAAGAAGACGGTGAGCGATTCTTGCAAGCTTCAAGAGGTCAATTTTATTGGATTTGTTTGATAATGTTTTTTTTAGTTTGCCTTCATATGATTTCGAAAAGGGGTTGTTTCAGTGGGGCTTTTACCCGCTCCCATCCACATAGTTGAAATATTAATCTAGAAATATTTAGTGACAAGAACAAGAGAGGTTAGGTAAAGAAGAATACGACTCTTGTTATTGTTCCATGTATCTTGATTATTGCAAGATACTTGCCTGTGGCCAGTAAACCAAGGTAAGATCTTACCTTATCAATACCTAAGGCCAATTTCCTTTCAGCCATCAGGTTACCATTCAAAATGGCCAAGATCTCTGAAAAGAAGACCGGTGAGCGATTCTGCGCTTCAAGAGGTCAATTTATTGATTTGTTTGATAATGTTTTTAGTTTGCCTCATATGATTTCGAAAAGGGTTGTTTCCGCTTTATACCCGCTCCCATCACATAGTTGAAATATTAATCTAAAATTTTAGTGACAAGACAAGAGAGGTAGGTAAAGAAGATACGACTTTGTTATGTCCAGTATCTTGCATTATTCAAGAACTTGCTGTGGCCGTAAACAAGGTAGATCTTACCTTATCATACCTAAGGCCAAATTTCCACTGTTCAGCCATCAGGTACCATTCATATGGCCTAGCTAGGTGATCTCCTATCATAAGATAGGTTGAGCACTACTTAAATTTTGATTGCAGCTTTTGAGGTGCCAAAAGGTCTGCATTGGTTTTTGTTTTTTTTTTTTTTTTTCCTTTTTATAATGGAAAAAAATTGGTTGGTCAAACCAATGGACTACCAACTACATCCTATGATCAGATATACAAAACTCCGTCTGAGTGTTTTCTCTATATTTAGGTGATGCAATGGGAAGTTGTGCTTCATCATATAATGAACGTCCAAGGACTGGAAGTATGGACCAGTATTTTGTTGAACTGTTGCTAGACCAAATAATAAAAGGCAATAAAACTAATAATACATTTTGTTGGAGAATAAGATTTTGCTTAGTTGAAAAGGGATGGAAGCCCTTGTTTTAAGGAAAAAAAGTATGGCCTTTGGCAGAGAGTTGTGCCCTCTTCCGCAGCAATTTTTGAAATAGTGTTTAATGTTTTGACAGGGTAGAAACACTATTTTAATTAATTATAACGTTCGGTAATATAATATCTATTCTAGCGTTTAGAGTTTGAAATGGTGTTTTATGAAACATTATCTTCGTTAATGTTTAGCGTTTTATAAATTCTTTATGACATATATGCCCATCACTTGTTTTTATATATCTTGTTCTTCACTTTCATACCTTTTTTGTCTAAACAACTAATCAAATAGTTATTTGTACCGAACATTTTTATTCCAAACCGTTATATAATCGTTAACCACTAATAGTTAATATTTAACTGCTAACCACTCGTAAAACAGTTAATAACCACTAAAACAACTAAATTTGCCGAATAGACCCTTTAAAGACTAGATTGCATTTCTTTGTATAAATGTGGCTGCTGGGACAGATTTGAGATTGTGAAAAAAGAGAAAAAGGAGAGAGTTGGATAACGATGAGAATGAAGAAGAAGAAGAAAAAACCTTTGTTTTTTATGCTTTGTAAATCCTTTTACTATGAGTAATGAATTTATATTTTTTTTTCTCTTCATCTTTACCTCTTCCTTTGTTATGTGTTTAAGATATACTTCTGTTGTTTCTTTGAAAATGCTAAAACCAGCTCTCCTCTCCCATTTTCCAACACATTTAATAAACAAGCTTGGTCGGAAAAAGAGTTTTACGACAGATACAAGAAATTGTTGAAAGAAAATGGTTTTTGCTGGGATGAAACACAACAAATGATTGTAGCTGACAATGATGTTTTCTTTGTTTTTCTTTAAATAACATTACCCAATTGCTGTGTAGGTACATCCACAAGCACGGGCATACAGAATGAAGACTTTGCCAAATTACAATGATTTGGTCCTTATATGTATTTGGGGATGCAACTGAAGATGGAGTTGACACTAATTTACATCAAGCGAAGGACATTTGTGGAATAAAAACTAGTGAATTGCAACTTCACTTTTATCAGGATTAGTTTGTTTCTGAATGCTTTTGCATGGATTTATTCAGTCATAAAGATCTAAAATATGTACTGTTGCCCATGAGCGGAAACTAAAGCTCACAGCAGGATAAAACAAAGCCTCAAAAACTAGTTTTATGCCTCCTTTCGGCCCTATGCTGTCCTAGTGTTCAGTTCTTTTTACACCTTGAAAGTTAACCCCCCAGTTGAGAATTTCTCAAGTCCTTATGGCATGGACGTGTTCCTCTCATTTCTTCTCAGTCATAGTGGTTTTGCATGGGATGCAATTCAACAGATGGTAACTGCTGATGATGCAGCCTGGGAAGCTTACATTCAGGTATGTTCCTCATTCTTTTTGAACATGTGCCAAATTATATCAAACCCATTGCTATATGAATCTCTACTGAGAGGTTCTATTTATAAATGACTTCACTGATCATGTTACTACTCAGTCCCATGGAATTCTGCAGGAAAAGCCAGATGCCATTTTCTACAGAAATAAAGTCTTGGAGATCTATGCAGAATTCAAAGAAATGAAGTGTCAAATATTGGAGAACAAGGTCAACAACAGCAAACTGACAATGATACCCAGGAAGTCCTGGTGGATGGATTACTTGTAGATGGACATTTTCTTCTACAACACCATCAGACCATGAAAATGCTAACAAGGTACAGAAAACTGGCAAAGATATGCGAAGAGCTCTTTCTGAAGTTGCAGATGCATTTATTACAATATCGGTAAGTAAGAAAGAGAGCAATTTATGCTCTTCAAGCTATACCAGACATAGATGAAGAACTTCTGTTGGATGCTTGTGATCTTCTAGAAGATGATAAAAAGGCAAAGACATTTTTGGCACTGGATGCCTCACTCCGAAAGAAGTGGTTGCTGAGATAACTTCGTCCATAGGAGAAATTTTCATGTTGTTTTCACTTCTAGGATTTTTGAAGACAAAGGATTTTTGAAGACAAAATAGCACTGAGCTTTACAAATTGTTTAATTGTCAAGTTAAATTTGTAAATGTAGATCAGATTTCATTTTGAGCAGGACGAGAAAGATACATACTTCCTCTGCGAGCACGTTGCAATGACTGATTTCCCCTGTGAATAGCATGGAAAATTTAGCAGCCTTTGCTTAGTACAGAGAATATTATTTTTCAGGATTCCGGTCGGTGTCTTATATTTTCTCTTTGAAAATTAATGTTTGTTTACAAAGGAAATAGTTCCAGTGTCCGACAGAAAATATTCTATTGTTCATGACCGAAGCACATGTAATTGGGCCTTTTGTTTGTTATGGACAGGCGAATGTAAGGAACTAAACATATGCTGTCCAATTGAATGTCTCAAATGGCGTCTTTCTGAACTTGACGAGACGATGAGCTTGTTGAAGGAAGAAACAAGCTTTAAAGATGCAGATGCCAGATTGGTCCTCCGGTTCTAAGAATTTCGCATTTGTTAAAGAAGATGCCAACAAAATCCTTGACATTCCTTTGTCATAGAAATTAGCAAGAGAGAAATTTAACAAACAGAAGCCGAAAAGGAAAGATTAATTGCATTTGGAGGAAAAATTATACATGCATGGCACAATTACTTAGCTGAAAGACGAGACGTTCAGAATTAATAACGGCAAAATCAAATTACAACTACAACAAGGTTTAACAAGATGTGTTTCCTCTCTTGCTCTTAGGTTCTCACCTGGAAGGTGTAAATGTACCCAAGTCGATTAATAAGTCATCTTAAGACATCCCAGACCAATACTCGGAGAAATGTGCACCTATTGATGTTCATTTAACTGTCAACTTAATATGGACAAGAAATTCTGCTTTGTTGGATCCCTTGAATTGACAAACTCATTTTACCCGTCTCCTCCTATCTCTATCTCTTTCTCTACCTCTATCTCTGTCATGATCATCCCGCTCTCTACTTCCACTCTTTTCGCGGCTATCCCTATCCCACCTTTCACTTTCCAAATCATGAGCTTTATCTCTATCCCTGTGCCTTTCCCAGTCCCTGTCCGAAGCATTTTCCCTCTCCCTGTCCTTGGTTGATGTTTTCCGTTGTGGGCTCTGGCTGCGGTGTCGCTTTCTTGAAGATTCACGGCTATCATCCCTTCTATCCCTCCTTTCTGATGATGTTCTCTCTGCAGTTAAAGGAGATAAATTTACACGTATTTTCTTCAGGTAAAATAGTTAAGTAAAATGGTACAGATGGGAAGACTAAACCACAAGTACACAAGCAACAATGGAACCAATACCAAGGAACTAATATTATTTCGGAGGGGACCAAGATGACAAACCTACACATGAACAAAATAAACAGAATAGAATTTCTCAAAGAAACTATCATACTTCATTTGCCTCCAGGAAGGTAGCTCTTTTGCCCTTTTGGGAACTGGAGGTGCATGAAACTAATGTAAACTTGCATAATAAATGCTATATCTCACAAATTCTCTACTGACAAATAATAGCTCTCGCAATAACTAAATTAGGCAGGAATCCACTTAGTTGCAAAATGATGACTTACTACTGTTCCCAGGGATATCTTGAGGAGAATCCAGTAATCCATATTCAGATTGTAGCCGTTTCCGATGGATTGCAACTTTTCTCTCAATTTCCTCTGCACTTTTTATTCCTCGCTCCTCAAGGGATTCACGATATTCTATCAAAGAAACCTCTAGACGTCTCAACTTCTGTCTGCAACATCATAAGCAAAGTAAAATGAATAAACTGGGCAAAAAATGGAAGGGTGATGGATAATTAGAGTGACTAAATCAGTGATGTTCCAAAAGAATCTTTTAGTTTTTAAATAATAATAATAATAAAGCAGCAAATTTTCAACACGCTTTAATAAAACAAAACAGATTTACCTTTGCTCCTCATTCATCCCACTTTCAGTCTGCATGGGAATGCTTGCATCAGTAGCAAACTCTATTTCATCATCAGCCTTAACTAGACCATCGCCAGCATTTTCACTTCCGGATGAAGAATAGCTCAACCCCAAACCTCTCGCACTTTTCTTTTGATCATCATCACTGTCATCATCATCTCGGGCCCATTTAGAGGCTGGCAAAATGGGATCATTTTTCTCTTTCTTTGTGAAAGCTTTTAGTTCAGTTTGTGGAATTGGAAGAGTTGTTGATAAAGATGCAGACCCTCTGCTTTGAGACTCCATCTCATCATCCCCATAAAGATTCCACCCGGACAACCCTGCAGGCTCTGATTCAACATTTTTGTCTCTGCGGCTACTTGAAAATTTACTAGAACTTGAATGGCTCTGAGAAAATTTCAAGTCATCATCCAACTCATAGCTCCTCTGCTTTTCTGCCTCCTCAAGACTAAGCAGTCGTGCAACCATCATTTCTCTTCCACCAACAAGAGACAGTCCATTATGTCTGCATCGCCTTTCCAGCTCGCCAAGGGGAAGACTCATTAGCTCCTTCGTAGCTGCTCCTTTGCCCATTGCCAATGCAGCATCTTGGTTGGTTTTTGCCCCATCAACTGCATCTTCCGAGCTAGTCTTCTTTTCTATTTCTGGTGCATCACCACATATAGAATGAAATGGTATAACTCCAGAAGTACTAGATCGGAGAAACGTAGCCCGTAATCCATTCACATATGCATCTGAAAATAGAAACCAGTCTGCCCATACTTGCAATACCTTCAGGACCCGTTCCTGTTGATACCCAGAGAATGCTTACATTAGGGAAGGGTGAAAATCAATGAAAAAGGAGAGTTGAACTTGAAAACAGCTTTACCTTGAGTGCCTCAGCAGTGATCCTTCCAGTTATACTACGATACAAATCATTAAAACTCTCCATTATGTCAGGCAGTGTAGCTTCAAATTTGGTACGGTATGCAGAAGCATTTTTAACAGGAGCGCTGCTATTATGAAGAATGTCAGAAACGAGCATGAGTCTTGCAACTTTAGTGGGAATTGGAGTTTCTTTGAGTGTCAGAGACTCTGTTAGAACTTCCACTATCTGCAATAAAATCCAAAATACATGAGAAACATAAGTTACCAAGTACTTCCAATTAATAACCATGAAAACAGATTGCAAAACAAATCCTCCATTCAGTGTTAATTGTTCGAGTCCCCAGGCCAAAAAGTTATTACTTCAATTATTTTGCTTCCTCGCTGATGAACACAGCTTCTGTCCATAGCAAGTTCAATATCTTCATAATCAACATGATTAGCAAATGAAGACCCAGTTAAAACAAATAAGTAGGCTAGCATCAATTAGACCATAGTGTCAGGTGCCAACCATTGTTTGTCACTCCAATGGAATGAACTTATAATATATGGAATAAATAAATGGAACAAAATATTTGCAGTCCACAAAGCAGAGTATGTAAAAGAAAACGAAGGTAAGTGCTCAGATACAAGGCATCACCTCTCCAGCAGCATCAGCATTATCCAGGGCAAAACCCATGGCTTCCTTTATCTGATTTCTTTCTAATGTCAAGGCACGTAACATATCCTCAAACTCATCCCTCTGTGGATCAGTCAGGGTTCTTTCTGGGTCAACACGCTGCAAAATTTCAAATCAGTAAGAAGAGTTACATAATCTGCAAGTAAACTGTAACTGCCAGAAATACAAATCATAAATATACCCTGCTTTTTCCTGCAGCATAAGTGTTACCAGACTCTTTCTCATGCTCTGGGCTCTTTGCCGTGGGCAAAGGTGGTGGCATCCATCTAGGTGAAAATAAAAACAAGTAATATCACATCACCATTGTCTTCCGAACAACACAGTCAGAAATTTATATGTGCCTACTGAAATAACCATGCACCAACATCATAGAAACACAGCATACCTCCCACTACCAGTGATCATGATAAATGGTTCTGTTCGCCACCTTTGAAGAGTATCACCCTAAATTGCCAGAAAAATGGAACATTGTCAACCGCCTAATGAATATAAATATGTAAAAGACACCTTTTTTTTTAGAGCAGAATAATTTAAACATGAAATTTTACGAAGGCAGATGATCACGACGACCATACCATACAAATTTAACAATAATTCTTGTTATTCAGAATGAAATTTGATGCTACTTTTAAGAATCACCAAGTTTATACTGCAAACTCCAAATACATGTCAACATGTCAGCCAGGCATAAGAGGATGCACCTGAGCAAAAGAATACAGTCTCCAAACATAATATGTATGTTCCTTTGACCCAAGCTCGAACAAAAAGCTGAAAAGAGGATTCCCACGACCCCTTTCCATGATAGCTTGTTCAAAAGCACATCCTCCATCCAAAACATACAGAGCCATTGTATCAATTACATGGCGCAGATGATGATCATCAGGTGGTACAACCATAATATCAGGAACATTTGGAGTAAGAACCTGCACTCAAAGCTCAAGTCATGAATGAGATTTATACAAAAATAACAAGAAAATTCAAAACTTCAGATGAAAAATAAGCATTGGATAAGATAGACATGTTCCCAAATATGGTTAGCATGAACTGGATTACTGAAGACAAGAATGGACCAAAATAAGATGGTAATAGCAATCCAAAATATCACCTTGAACATTTCATTTTTTTTTACCACAAATTAGTTAAAGTATATACATTTTACGAATTAACAAGAATAGCAGCCTATGCTCTGATCAGATTGTCATATCAAAATAGCAACATTTGTAAGCTCTAAAAAGAATGCATATAAGAGGGCAACAAAAATTCTCCAATTACAACGTCATATTACAGTTTATTCCATTTTCATTAAACTTAAGAGTCGCATATTATAGCTCCATTTTAAAATAAAGCAGTCAGGATAAATTTGGTGAACTTACCAGTTCGGAATTATGATTTGGGACCGAAGTAACTGGTGGGCCGGATGGACCAGAGAGAATAACAGTCGCACCCTATCAAACAGAAGTTAAATGTCTCAGAATCACGGAGCATGGTGACAACGCAAATTCTTGAACTGCCTATTATGCTAATGATTATCAAATGAGGAAAACTAGTATTTCCTTTTTCATGAGAAAGTAGTCTCAAACATAAGCTTCAGGTGTTTATAGGAAAACGTAGCATACCTCCTTACTCCTGATGGCCATATGTCCCGGTGGTGGAGCAGGGAGTGCTTGTGATGGAAGAGCTACAGATTTACCCCACCCAATCTTCAACTCATATTCATACACAACAACTCCTGTGACACGAAATATATCTCTTCAACCACATTTTCATTATAAATTACAGATGAAAATAGAGGCAAAACACATCAATAATAAATCAAGAATACTTGATAGTGCAGGCACATTGACGCACTGAATGTACCTGTTCAATTACAAAAAGGTAGTATAGAAAGACTATTTTCTAAACTGTCCAAGTAGTAATAATCAACAGTCTTTTTCATCTATACTCTGCATGTTTTACCCTTTTTTTTTTGGTTTATTCAGATTGGAAGACAAAGCTGTGTCTGAAATAGTAGTCTGAATCCACATTCCATACCCATATATGACATAGGTATCGGGAGGGCAAGTAGCAAAGTTCTCATAACAGAGACCTCAATAACTCGTTAACAAGATTTATAGTACATATAGGAAGCAAAGAACATTGACAAACCTTGCATTTCATCTTTTGCAGCTTGTCCATCAGCTCTATTCATAAATGCTACAAATCCACAATTCCTCTGCCGCCTTCGCTCTTCTTCTGTTCTGGGCCACATTATCTTTACGCTAGCAATAGGCCCAAATCTTCCAAATGTCCGTAGAAGAAAGTTCTCATCAACCTAGAATAATAAGCACAAGAAAATGTTACCAAGTTCTCGAGTGCAAAAATAATAAAGAATTAATGAGAGAAAATGAACAAGTATCAAAATAACTATCACACCTGAGGAGAGAGATTCCCAACATAAAGATTTGTAGTTTGTGGATCACCATCATCAAATGATCCTTTTCCACTTGGATCAAAGTCATCAGGCAGTTCATCAAATCGACTAGATGGCTGGAAATATTAAAAAGTTCATCTATATTTCAGAGTGATTGGAGATACACAGAGTAAACATGATATCACAGGAAGCATTATCACCTATATCAAGAGTTGCTCGGAATAATACAAAGGCCAAAAACTAAAGAAACACGTGTATCAAAAGGGTGATTTAGGTCTAATATCCCCACTCTGAAAAGAAAGATCACGTTGTTAAAAGAAGGTGGGGGGCGAGAGTGAACTTACAGCAGCACTCTCACTAGGACGCCCATCACGCCAACGCTCACGTTCCTGATTTCGTCTCTCTCTCAGCTCATGTTCATGCTTCAATTCCTCCATGAAATGATCTATGTTCCTTGTCTTTCCTTTTTCCTTCTCCTTTGGTCTTTCCTCCTCCTTCTATAAAGTAAATGCAAAAGTTTGATATTAGATATGTGCATTACGATCAAAAACTTAAGAATACAAGCAGTGTACCATAACTTCTATCAAAATACTGACCTTCTTCTCAGATTCTTTTTCTTTTCCCTTGACTGCCATTGGAGGTGGCAAAAAAGATGGGACATACCTGCAGAAGTGATGTTAAAGATAAAACATCCAGGTCACCAAGACAGAGAGATAATTTGGTAACAAAGCCAACAACAGTTCACAACATCTTTTTTCCAAAGACAAAGCTCATGTTAACTTTCCATTTGTTCTATTTCCACATTTTTTTTAAAGCAGATGAGAAATGGAGTGCATTTTATCAGTCTAATGTTGGTCCCATTCTAATAAGCAGTAGTGATAAGAACATCTACCAGAGACACTGACCTCTTGTTAACAAGCAGCATATGAATTGGATATGGTGCCAAGGACGCATCAATATGCGTATATCATACAGAGACTCAATCACTAACTTGATCATAACCTTGATTAAGCTACTAATCACAATGGAACATTTGTATCATTTGGCAGTTCATAGACAAAACTTAGATGCTTATTATACGCTGGTATTCTCCCTAAGTATTGACCTTAGTAGCACATTTTCATTCCTCTAACTGTCATAAGTTATTATTGTAATACAAATCAAACTATGCCCAGGGGTGGAAGGATGAGTAGAGTTCACTATAATTCAACAGTCAATAGACATTATGTATACTTAACATCATAAAGTGAGATATCTACAATATTCTGATTTACCATAAGGTACTAAAATAATATATCAAATAATTCACCAAAAAATAGTAAAACACTGAAGAAACAGTAAGTAGATGGTATGCTACTTCTGCACAAAGGGAAATCTGATACCCTAGTCTCTCCAACAATAGGATGTAATTCGAAGAGAATTGACTATGAGTTCCACAAGAGAGAACCCTCTTTTTCACCAACACAATTGACACATCTAATAACCGTTCATTTGTGTTGATAAGATACTAATTTATGACACTAGTTTTCATGTTTCATCACAAAAGTCCAAGCAACAATCAATCAATCAATCAATCAATTACACTAACCCTAGAGCAGATGCCAATATGTGTCAATTTTTTACCTATAAACATGCATTAATCATTCATATTCTTAATGTCGAAAAATGTACTACTGAATAATATACTCCACTGCTTTCTCTTGAAATTTTATCCAAATTCATTATACCAAACAAACATTTCTTGTCATCTGAAAACTCTAAAGCAGAATAACAACATCAAAAGCATTCAAGAAAAGCCAACCACGTTTCAACTGATATTCTATACCTGAAAAATTAATTAGAGAGGATATATAATCCACAAAATCCTAAGATACTATCAAAATATTACTATTTAGAATACAGTTTTTTTTAGCTCAATACAACAAATTTAGAGGGACATCCATATTTCAAGAATAACTTACATTCAACAATATACAAGCACCTCATGGCTATGCTTAAAACACAATGATACAAGGATCCACTTTAAACCAATTATCAAAAAATTTTAAGAGCTTTAAAGTTCCCCAAGTCAACATCAATGTGACCACTGACTTCAGCAAGGCCAAGTAATGCAGAAGTTGATAATCAGAAGAAAGCAGTATTACTCATCTTCCTCTAGAGTTTATACTTAAGTTCTATCAGTCACCATGCATGATGTCAACATAAAATATTGAAATTAACAAGTCAACAACCTTCTCGAGACTCGAACACTATTACAGCATCAAAGAAAGCATGAGATTGCCAAGAGGCGAATTTCAAAAAATATCTAGCATAAAGACATCACCAAATTGAAAATCTCACTGCACATATAGAAACTTTGCCAAGTTCCAGTATCATAAATAGCTATTCACAAATTCTCACAAAATGAAGCTAAGGCAAAATGAGGCCTTAAAGCAAACAAAACAACAACCAAGTCATCTCCTAGTTTCCTTAAATTTTACAAGATTTTACAAGCCTAACAAACAAAAACTAAATCTAACGATATCAGCACCACGTTATCCTAACTTCATGATGCCTTGTGAAAACGCATTGCAACATGGTTAATCAAGTTTGTAATCAATCAAAAGTATTTCTTTACCTACTTCCCTTTTTTGGACCAGATACCCCATCTTTGGACTTTTCACCTGCCATTTGCGAATGAATAAAAAAGGCCCATACTTTTATTAATGTGTTCCCGTAATAATAGAAAACTAGTAATTTATCCAGAGTGTGAAACAAATAAGAATAAAACATAAAATTAAAATGAAAAAACGTAACTTAAAATCAATGAGCAAACAGGTTATATTTTTTAGACTAACCTTCAGATTCAGGCTTTACTTTCTCATTTGGATTGATGGTTCCACCTCGAACAAAAGCCTTAGACCCGGGTGCATTATCCCCTTGAAATGACTCCACAAACTCCGCATACAGACGAGCTGTCTCATCATCCTCTCTCTTCAGAGAAGAAGGATAGAGGAGAAAGAAACCAACTCATTAACAAAGGTAGCAAATTTATTTGCAAATAGAGCTCAGTCAACTTTGACATTTAGATTTAAGGCAGCAACCACAATAGGTACCTTTTTCTTTGCTTCTTCCTCCTCTCTATGCTTCTGGAAAGGTGTCTTTTTGCGAGTGATTGAGAAGGAACTCATCTCTGCATCGATTTCTGAGCAAAAAAATTCCAGAAAATGCGTAAAAACTCTAAATTCAAAAAGAAATCAGCCCAAAACTAAAATACGCATCTGATCCCGACTAGGGATGGCAGCAAGGCGGGTACCCGCTAGAAATAAAGTACCCAAATTCGAATCCATTATCACTTTAAGTACCGGAACCCGTTAAGGAATAAACCAATAATACCCAAAACCGTCCCAAACCTGTTTAGAATTACCCACACACTACCCGAACCCATTTACATACCCGTTTAATCACAAATTTATTCAATTTATGAAAACCAAACCCGCATGGAGCCCGAATCCAAACCCGAAGTGCAACAAAAAAATATATAAAAAAATGCATTAAAATTCAACTTCAAAATAATAAAACAATCTAACCTGTAATATTCTAAAACAACAGTACATAGTAATATTTAAATAAAACAAAAGAATTGAAATTCAACCTAAATAAATAATTCAAACCAATATCTCAATTAAACAATTTGACAATCATACATCTATTAAAATTCAATAAGAATAATAACAATAACAAACTAAAAATCAATTAAAATATAATAATACTAAACTATAACAAATTATCATATAATGAGAACTTCCCTCCTTTCTTGTCTATGCTCATTCCGGTGAGATAGGTGTCTTTTTTGCGAGTGAATTGAGAGGACTCAATCTCTGCATCGATTCTGAGCAAAAAATATTCCAGAAAATGGCTGTACAAACTCAAATGCATAAAGAAATCAGCCCAAACTAAATACCGCATCTGCATTCCCGACTAGGGATGGCAGCAGGCTGGGTACTCCGTAGAAATATCAAGTACCGCAGAATTCGCAATCCATTATACTACTTTGAAGTAGGAGGAAAACCCGTTTACAGGAATAAACATAATACCCAAGAACCGCTCCGTCAAAACCTGTAATTTTAGAATTACCCTCACGCTATCCCGAACCCCATTACGCCATACCCGTTTAATTCGACATAACTTTATCAATTTATGAAACCAACCCGCTAGAGGAGACCGAATCCCACCCGTAGAGTGTCAACAACACATATATATTAGAAATGGCATTACCAAATTCAGCTTCTAGGATATTAAAAGAGCATCTAATTGTAATATTAGGTCTAAAACAACGCGTTACATAGATAATATTCTAAGTAGAACAAAAGAATTGAAAAATTCAAAGCACTAAACTAAATAGAGTCAAACCAATTATCTCATAGTGAAACTATATTTGAGAGCTAATCTCTATACAGTCTATAAGAAATTACAATAAAGAATAATAACAATATAACCTAAACTACAAGAATCACATTTAAAATATATGTATTACTTAAACCTCATAGACAATTATCATATAATGAGAACTAACTCCATATATCCTATAGGTACACTAACCACGTTCCCAAGTATCTAATTAATTACATAAAAGTTAAACAGTACAGTAAAATCTATGGGATTCATTTCCTACAAAAAACCACAGGAGTCAGAGATTTAACGTATTCACTATGATATCTTAACACAATGCATTAATTCTTTGACTCCATTTTCATTACCATGTACTCAAGATTGCAAGAATTAACTAATACCATCATTCTTCGCGTCCACTCACATTAAACACATTTGACTCCGTGCTGTGAGGACGCACCAGAATATGAGAATCAATAATTAGGACTGCTAGTAACTTTGAGGACTATTCGATACTTTTTGATAAATTTCTGATCCTAAGACTGTCATGAGTTTAGTAATATCCACTTGGTATGTGCCAAGCAACCTATATTGTAATCATGACATATATATAAAGTAAAAGTGAGTAAAAAGCAAAACGCTATAGCACAATGTAGGAATCATGATTGAAATATCTCTCATTCTCATAGAGTGGCTAAAGTAACATCAGTATTAGAGAGAAAAAAAAAAAAAGCAACATTTAGCTTGGAGTCAAAGTTAAAACACTCTAGCGATTCTTTCTATAAGTCGCGTATGGGCAACATGGATCGTATAACACACTGTACACATGTTGCATACGCTATCTCACACGCTCTCTGTACGTCTGGTGCACCCGTATTATTCTCAAATAAATATGAGGAGGAAAAGAGTAATGACAAGCTCTATAATAAATATTCACAGAATTAATCCTAATACCTATAACTAAATATCTACTTTACTTGTACCTAAAACAGGACAACTTATATTAGGCTACACCATTACTCTAGTCATTTTTTGGCCACCCTAATGACCATCTCAAATTGTGCAAGATTATACTCACTTACGTGACTCAGAATGATCTAACTACACACAATCTTAATCAGATATATTAATCGAACAAAGCTTTAGAGAGATTACACACAAGCATAATCTTTGAGAAGTTAAGTCAAAACCAATACATGTCGATACATATTCACCTGTTAGTATATTATCTTTGCACAGCGAATTTGTGAGATACTGTATTTCACTTCGCGAGATCCAATTTGGGCTTACTATTTATATATTTTCTACAACATATCTTCGTCTGATCATCGCCACGTATTGCTCAAATCCACAAAATGGCAAAAAATTTAACTTATTAATACAGTAGAAACGCATAGAGTACATCTCAGGCTAACCAATAGGAGAGAGATAGTGCAAACACACAGATAGACAAGTGCACTAGCATAAATAAGAAGATGGCCTGAATAACTGACATTTATCACAAAGATGTCGCACCTCATTGCGTTTGTCGTGATGGTTTAGTTGAGTGGAATATCTATGTATGAAACAAAAAAAAAAAAAAGAAAAAGGAAAAGGGGACGAAGCAAAAACGAAAAATAATTAAACTGAGAAGCGAAAAAAAAAAAAAAAAAAAAAAAAAAAAAAAGATCAAGAACGAACCTGGCACTTGTACGCTTGAAGAGCAAGACTGCTGCGGAGGCGACGGTCAAGAACGAAAGCGACGGGAAGGTATAAAGAAAGACTGTGGCTGTAGAAGGAGAGAAAGCGGTGCAGTTGCACGAAGGGAGAGTTAGAGATTTGAGGGAACTCTTTGTTTCTGTAATTAAAATGCAACCTAACGTAAAACGACGTAGTTTTGTTCGTGGATTCATTAAAAATAAAAAGAGAAGTCAGCTTTATATAGTTACAATTTGCATGTCTCGATCAACTTTCACATCTTTAAAAATTTTTACTATGAAATTTTTCTTTTGATTTGTTTTTTACTTTTATTTAATTTCTTATTTCTCTTTGTAATTTCTTGTTTTTAAATTTTATTGTATTTGTTTTATGGTCACACCAACTTTCAGTCTTCTTCTGTATTTATCATTACTTCATTAATCATTACTAATTAAATAGAAAGTTATCAAGTGAAAATATATTTCGCTTCCTCGTCAATGAGCTTAAATTTGTGATTATAATACTAATTTATTATTTTATTACAATTTAATTATATTTTTTTAGTATTTTACACTTAATTTTCAATCAACATATTAATTTTTTTTATTAAAATTTAAAATTTTATATCTTAAAATATATCACAATGGACTAAATCTATGTTTAGGTTTGACAAATTTAGAATTATCAATATCAAATTGAATTTTCATAAAATCGTATGAAATGAAATTTTTAATTTTAAAATATATTTTCAATAAAATGGGATAAAATTTGAAATTTTAAAATATTTCGGAATGAAATTGGGACGAGGTTACATTCAATGCTAATTGAATTACACCCCTACCACTAATGCAATAAGTAGTGTTAAACATAGTAGTGAAACAAATTAAGTTATCTTTTTTTGGTACAAATTAAAACCCAGTTATTTAAGGATAAAGTTAATTGGTAAGTGATATTCGTTCCTTGGATTTATTAACTCAAATTTTGGTACATAATCAAAGTAGATATTCTATTATATCCTAATTTTCTGTTAATGATATAATTTTCTGTTATGAAATATATATATTATATATTTATATATATATAGTATTATATATATATATATATTGTCAATAGAATTATTTAGGCATTTTAAAAATTTTATCGAGTATATCTGTAAATCAATAGAAACAAAGCTAGGGTCTAAAAATAGAGGGCAAAATGGTAAAAAATTTAATTAAATGAAAATATTATAAAAGAAGAGAGACATGGTGTTGAAATCTTAGTTGGGCAAGATTCGAAGGAAAATATTATTTTTAAAGAGAATGGCACAAGGTAACTTCGTCCCGTAAATTACGAATACTTTAGTTTATTCTTTAATAAGAGCTGTTAATTAATAAGATGGTGGTTCGGGTGATAAACGATTTCAACCCCCTAAAAATGATTATACAAATTTAATATTAGAAAACATACTTTGCTGGGAGGGTTAAAAATTTTTACGTGTCATTGACATTCATAAATAACATCTTCTTTTTCAAAAACAAAATCAACAAAAGAAAGGTTGATCAATTGATAACCTACAATTTGCTGTAAATTTCATGCAAACTAATTAAGTTTTACAAGATATGTATTTTATATATATATATATAGATACTATCTCCCACCTGACCTGGTGATATTTCCAAAATAAAATAAAATTACTCACACAAAAAAAAAAAGGAAATTAAACACATAAAATATATAGAAAAATACACAAACAATCCAAATCAATCCTAAATAATTCCTCACGTAACTGAGACTGCAGGCATAACCAACTCAGGGGCAGTGGAGCTTCGGCCGCCACTCTCCTCCTCTGCAACCGTTGTTTTCTTGATAAACTCAATGCAATCGGCCACAGCTTCGCTATGGTGATCAGCTGAATAGTAATATCTCTTCATCACCGGTGATCCACAATCAATCTTACTGTTGCTGTTGTTATTACTACTACTACTATTGACCTTGGAGAGAGCAGACACCATCATCAACCGGAAGACGGCTTTGTGGAAGCGCTGGAGGAGAGTCATCGGAGACAGGCAGTTCTTACTTTTGCTGCTTCTGAGCTTGGTAGAGATGCAAAGATGATGGGTCTTCATTTTTTCAGAGCTTCGGTCTTTTTCCATGTTTGAAGAGCTTTGGGTGTATTATGAAGGATTTTTTATATGAGAATCTATCATATAAGACAAGATTTATGTTTATTTATTATTTGGATTGTGTATAAAACAAGAAGGTTGGCTGGCTAATCATGTGTTGTGGCTTATTTAATTAAAATTTAAAAATTAAATATAATTTGCAAAAAATTTAAAATTTAAAAAATTTGAAATCTAAAATAGGCAGAGTTAATGATGATGTGTCGGAAGAGAACAAAACTTGCTGGAAATGATGTGAAATCTAACAACAAACGAATTTAAAAGTCATTGGGTTATTATTATACATGTAATTTTTTTTTTTTTTTTTTTTATGTTTTTTTTTTTTTTTTTTTGATGAAGAATTATACATGCATCTTTCCATATCTATCTACAAAATCTATATTTTCCATTTATATATAATCAATAATTGTATAATTTATATCTATCTATATTTTATAATTATATATAAAAGTAGAATAGGGGAAACATTAGGATCGCTGAAAATGTTTCTACTAAATTATGAATTCATAAAGTCATTCAGACGATGGTTTTGTTGATCTTCTCACTTATGCGAGGAGTAAGAGGTCTTGAGATTGAGTCTCTCTCGACCATAGTTGTTTTCACCGATTTTGTGAGCGAAGGGGGAGACCTACCCCTTGTTGTGAAGTAGCCCGCAGTGTTATTTCGACTTATAAATGCCTCTAATGAATTAAAAAAAAATTATGAATTGATAAAAATATCATCAAAAAATTTAATTTTATTGGTTGAAAAATAATAATAATTTAATTTTAATTGATGATATTAATTTTTATTTAAATTTAAATTATATCGGATAAATTAAGAAAATTTATTATATAATGATATATGTATATATTAAATATAGTAAGAATATAATATATTTTTAATTTTATTTGTTGAACAAATATACATAATTTAATTTTAATTGGTTATATTAATTTTTTATTTAAATTTAAATTATGTTAGATAAAAAAAGAAATTATACACTAGTAAAAAAAAGAAGTAAAGATGTAGTTTATGTCAGAAGAGGCAACATTGCATACCTAACTATCAAGAGACGTGGCAAGATAGAGTACTCACAAATTATACAAACCATGGCCAAATAGGATTGCAACCTGTATATATTCTAAGAAAAAAAAAATACAGATTTGGTTACATGCATTCAATTATGAGAATGTTTTTATCTTTTAACAGTTTGAGTAGATAATATATTTTTTAATAACATATATTTTCACACCATAATTAAATTCTGGGAGTAACCATGAGTACCAACCAATTCATTCACGTTCTTACTTCATACTAGATTGCATACTTGGTCCAATGGGAAATTAACTTAAATTTTAATTCTCGTCTATTTATTAACTTAAACCAATAATAGATAGATGAGGATTGAGATTTAACCGCTAGAGAGTATATAGATATATAGTTTTTAGATACATGAGATTAAATTTCAAAAATGTTGGTTATAACAATATTAATTTTTAAATTTAAAAAATATTTTTGTGTCCAATTAAATTGTAATAACAAAGAAAAACCACAATAAATAAAATAAAAAATCTCAAAAATTTGGAAAAATAGAAAAATAGAAATACTCAAAAGATAGAGCGCCAAATCAGCTTCAAAAATTTTTTTTTTTCTTTAGGATTATTATATATATAGATGTCGAAATAAGGATTTCCGATAGCAAACTTAATGAAATTTAAAATATTCTAAAATAACTCCAGTAATAGTCAATTAGAAAATTATATTTTATTATTTAATTGAATATAATTTATAAAAATTATTTTTTAAATAAATACATATGTTGAAATATAATGTTAATAAAAATTTAATTTTTTTAAAATAAATACATATAGATAATTAAGAATTTCAAAATTTTAATTTTTATCTATCTTTTTTAAATTTATTTTTTAATAAAAATATATGATAATGAGACATTGAAAATTTTTATATTTTATTTTTTAAATATTAATTTTATTTTGATTATAATTTAAAATATTTTGTTAAAGAAAGAGATAAAAAGAAAAATGTAAATTTTTTTTCTTTATGTTTGTATGATGTGATTATTTATATTTTTAATTTGCAAATAGAATATAAATAATATTTTATTTAAAAGAGAGATAAAAAAGCATATTCTTTTTTATGCTCATATGGAAAAAGAAAACGTATATATTTTTTTATGTTTATACGATGTGATTGTATATATATTTTTTAAAATAAATTTTTAGAAAGCATATAAATAATATTTTATTTAGAAGAGAGATAAAATATATATATTTTATGGAAAATTAAGATTTATTTGGAGAAGATAAAATATTTCTTTTATAAATATTAAATTTTAAATTTTTAAAAATTTTTAAAAATTTATCCTTTTTTTTAAAATTTATTTTTTAGATAAATATTATGATAACGATACATTTGAAAATTTTTATTTTTACTTTTTTTATTTAATATTAAATTTTAAAATTTTAAAATTTTATCTTTTTTTTTAAATTTATTTTTTAATAAATATATGATAACGATACATTTGAAAATTTTTATATTTTACTTTTTTTATTTTATTTTGACTATAATTTAAAATATTTTATTTAAGAGAAAGATAAAAAAAAGAAAAAAAGTATATTATTTTTTAATTTTTTATTTATGTTTGTATAAATTGATTGTATATATTTTTTAAAAAACAAATTTTCAAATAGAATACAAATCATATTTTATTTGGGGGAGAAATACTTTTTTCTTGTTTTGTATGATTGTAGGGCGAATTCATAGTTTATTTGGATATGATAATATATTTTTTTATTAATCAATTAACTTATCTATTTATTTTAAATTTGCAACTTAGCATAACAGACAAACAAAATACTTTAATAAACTCATTAAATGATCAATATTGAATTTTAACACGATTTGTTTTGTAATTTCTATTTATTGATTGATTTTTTGTCAACATCAAATTTCGTTAAATTATAGCCTTTCCAATTGAAGAAAAGTTGATTTTTAAATTTAAATTGATATTTTTTAAATATAATTTGTTTCTTGTTATATGTTGAATTTTTAAAAGAGTTTTATTTCTCAATAAAAAAATTTATTTTTTATTTTATCTTTTTTATTGAATTAATTTGTGATTACTATCACTTTAATTTAGTAAGAGATCTAATATCTCGCTTGCAATAAATAGATGGTCTCTTGATTATTAAGCATTTTAATTTTCTTAATATTTTTTCTTCTATATTCTAAATCTGTTTGACTTGAAAGAAAATATCATTTACGAAATTGAAAATAATTAGAATTATATATTTTTATTTTGGGTTACTTTTTGGGTTCAAGAATTTTATAAGTATGTGCATATATTCCATTTTTCAATGCAATGAGTAAGTAATATTGCCACTATAGCCAAAGTGATTACCACTATCAATTCAGAATATTTTCTCATTTATTTTCTCTTAACTAGCAATAAAAAATAATTTTTCATTATTTTTCATTATAGTTGTATATAAACATTGATTTGGGATTGAGAGCAGTGGGTTGGAGATTGAGTGATGACTTATTTTTTTTTTTGGGCACCTATTAAGGTTTTAAGAATCTGCAATTATAAATTAAAAACTGAAAAGATTAGGTTTAGAAATTGGGTTGAACTTTATTTTCAAACCACTTTATTATATAAAAATAAAATTATGTACATAAAAAGTAGTATTATTACAAATACTTTGTACGACAAAATCTAATACAAATTAATTAATTGTATTTATTTTAATATAAATAAAAACTTATATCTTAATATTATATGGATAAAAAAGTCAAAAATAGTACAAAAAAGAGTATATAGCGAGCATAGTCAACGTGCAACTCATGTCATAAAAAAAATACTAGTAGATATAAATATTGGAATGGAAAACACCCTAACTAAAGTTGTGGATAGCCAAAAATATTATTAAGGATTTTAATTTTATTAATTGAAAAAATAAAAATAATTTAATTTTGAATGGTAACGGTAGTGACCGAACCAATGCAACAAGCTAAAGAACATTTGTAATTCAAAGCCATCGGTTGATGGCTAAGCAAAAATTTATTGTCTTGGGTAATATAGGGTTCACATGGTTACATGTGCATGGCTAAGTATTTGTAATTTAAATACTCAATCATTCTTCATAACATCACTATTCAATTCAGCTGACTTACCCACCCATAATAAATAAATAAATAAAATAAAAATATTTCAAAAATAAAAAGAAAAGAGGTGAATCGTACCCAAAAAAAAAAAAAACTTGAGTTAGAAGGTAAGTAAACACCCATTAATTAATAATTAATTATCATTTCAAAAAATTGGCACTCTTTATTATTGTTTATATTTTTTTTTTTTCACTGCAAAGAGACTTATATTTTTATTTGCATCAATTATCATTATTAAAATATATACTCTCAATTATTAGTGAAAGAGCAAAAGATGTAAAAGGATAATTTTTTTCTCCTTTCTTTTGTGAGGGAAAATGAACGATTGGAAAATTTTAGAGCAACTAAAGAAGAGTGTAACATACATTTAGCTTTACATGGAAATATGAAACGTTGGGCTTAAAAGTCTCACAAGGCCCAACATAAAGTGTCACAAAAGATGCCTCTTCTTGGGCCAAGCTCATCTTTATTTGTTCTCCAATGACTATATACTTATTCTACTCTGTCCGTCCCATTTTGTTTGCTTGTTATTTATTTTTTATATGTCACAAAATTTTTGTAACTTTTCTAAATTTAGATATGTAAGTAATTATTTTTTTTATAATAATCTTTATAATTGTTCATTAAAGGAATGACTTTTAGTATTTATTTAGAGTAAAGAAGGGCAAAATAACTTTTATTGACTAAATTTTAATATGCGTGTTTTGTCAAATCATGCAAATAAAATGGGAGGGAGAGAGTATATGTCGATGTAAAGGGAAGAAAAGCATTCAATTCACTGTAGGAGAATGAACCTCTTGATTGATTCCCTTCTTTTTTGAAAATAGCCATCCTAAAACGGGGACTAATGACCTTTTTATCTTCAATGTCTTTTTAGTTGAAGGAGATCTCTTAAGCATTTCCTCTTTGCTAACGATGATCTTAGCCAATGAAGGAGGGCTTGCAAATTTCACAAATCTTTTCTTTCCAAGACCTCCTCCTCCTTCTTCTTCTTCTTCTTCATCATCATCAAAATCAAGACTTTGGCTATTCTTCTTCTTCATCATCATCTCCACTTTAGTTGCATTTTCAATGAATTTGAGGTCTTCAATTTCAGGATCATCAAGAATTGCTCGTTTCTTAAACATTTCTCTTTCTTTTGCTTTTAGCCAATTTAGCTCTCTCTTGGTTTGTTCTAGTTCTTCTCTAAGAGATATTATGTAAGTCCCCATTAACTCAGCTTCTTCTCTTGCTTTTTGGAGGCTCAGTTTTGTTTCCTCAAGCTCAGCAGTTATGGCTGCCATTTTGGATTGAGACTCCCCACTTTCACTTGCTCCACCTCGCATCTGGAAAATGACAAATGTGCATTTACATATAGAATACCTGTTTAAGCATTGCAAAAATGTATAAAGAAAAAAAAAATATAGAAAAGGATAATTAAGAACACCTCTTTAAGCTTGGTGGCATAGATTTCCCCAACTAAAACTCTTTCTCCAAACAACAAAACAGCTTCTTTAACAGATCGAAATGGTGCTCTTGTATCTATCTCTGCTCTTCCCATTACTACCAATCTTTGTTCTTCCATGATTGATGAATGCTTATGCTACAAATGGAGATGGACGAAGAAGAGATATATATATTATATATATTTATAGAACACAGATTTTAACAATGAAATGCTTTAGTTAAAGGATTGATGTTAACAAAAAAAATGATGATTGGAGTGTTTGTTTCTTCGCGTCCACTGCACTGGAATTTTGTTATTTGAAGTTGACAAGATGAGTTTTTATATGAGACAGATGGGTGGTTGGACCAAGACAATAACCATTGATAGATCTTCTTAGGCTTTATTCTGTAGCTGTTCTTCATTGATTCGATGGTTAACTAATTGGTTAGGACCTGTCTACCGGTAGAGAGGTGGATCCCCACAGTCTATTTTCTGCTTTTAATTAATCTGGGAAAAAATTATATGTTTATATGCTTTTAATTAATCTGGGAAAAAATTTATTTTTCATTAATTTGGCTAATGGATAACCCATAAATCAAATTCAGATAAATACATCCTAGTGATTTTTATTAATCTAAGACACTATTTCAATTCTTTATGATGCTCAATAATGTAAGGTTTATACTATTATTCCTAGAGCTATTCTTAGAGTTTGAAGAAGCAGAATATGAAAGATTATTAAATGAAACTAGTAAAAGATAATTTTTAATGCTATATACCTATAGCCTCGCTAGCTCCATTTTCAGTAATATTATAAATTTTGACTTTAATATAAATATAGTGATGTCTATTCATATGTGTATGGTGTGTGCAATTGGCGTAAATTGCCGTTAATGTAAAATAGTCTTCTAGCTACTGATTCTATGTACCAAAAAAAGTGGTATATAACTTACTTTTAATGAAACATTTCATAATTATGCAATGCAATACACATTGAATCTCAGTGGAGTTTTGACTTGGCAAATATTAGGAGCCTATCAATTAGAACATCTATTGGTAGAATTCTTGTTTTCATGTTTATATCTATTTGCTCTCAGAGGCAAATGGGCTAATTCGGAGGGAGTTTACGTGACGGCGGATATTTCGGATCCTGCTTGGACGAAACAGAAGATATTATCGATAAATAGAAGTACGTCTTGTTCATTAACATCTCGAATTTAGCTCTGACTCGTTGCTACTGAGCTACCTCATTCATATTAATTTCTATTTATTTGTCTATTGTGATTCAAGGTCCCTAATATTCACAAACATTAATACAAGCCCTAATAACAAAAAAGCTTGAACTTTGATCTTTTTATCAATTATAACTAGTTCTTTAATTTTATCAATCAATACTGTGTACTTAGTTTTCTATATCAATTTTAACCTCCATTTGTTATTTATCAATTTCATGCTAATGTGGCAATTATCTCTCAAAAGTGGACCCTACAACATCCAATTTCAGCGCTAAGTCATATATTCACGTATATTTTAAAAAAAAAAACAGCCTTAAACTTTAACATTTTTATCAAACTTGGTCGGTTCTTTTAATTCTATCAATTAATACCGTGTCCTAATTAGTCTCTATCAAATGATTTTGTTATAATAATAATGTTTTGAACAAACCATTCAACTCTATAACAATTATTTTTAATAATATTTTTGATATTTCATAGTCACTTAATGAAAAAAAGTAACATTTGAATTTTACAATGTAACATAATTATATGAACCTATCAACTCTTATAACAATTATTTTTAATAATATTTTTGATATTTCATAGTCACTTAATGAAAAAAAGTAACATTTGAATTTTACAATGTAACATAATTATATGCGAATGGCACAGTCCTACCTCCAATCCATACTACTTCTCACATTTGAGAAAATAGTTTGTTTCAAAGCATTTGTCACATTTGTGGTTTCAATGAGTAATAAATTATTTTTTTTCCATGTTTACCGTTTCTGTATGACTAATAATTATTACTTCAATTTAATGGTTCTTACGAAATTAATATTAAATTAAAGATAATATAGTCAATTTACTCAATAATTGATTGTAACTTAGACAAATTTAATAGTTTTCTTAAAAAATGTGAAATTGTGAAATTCCAAATGGTGACAAGTATTATGAAACAGAGGTAGTATATTTTTCTATATATGTTAATAAAATTAAAATAATTGAATTATAAATCTAATAGCACTTCAAAAGGAATTGTACACGGATTGTTCCACATTAGTGGTATATGAGAAACTTGATGTATATAATGTTTTTTCTCGCTGTTACAATTTTAATTACTTAAATACAAAACCTTTAGATTAGAAGTGGTATAATTTTACTTATTGCACCAAATCCGTCCTTGTAATAATGCTCAAAACTAACTAGAAAATTTAATTAGGAACCGTAGTACTATTATTTTACATCAATATAGTAGTTTTTTTTTTTTTTAAAAAAAAAGATCAGTTATTAATGTTGGACGTTAAGATATGTATTTATTAATAAACTATTTTATGTATTTATTAATAAACTATTTAATTAAATAAATATCAATATAACAACATCATTTGATAGAGATTAATTAGTACGCGATATTGATTGATAAAATTAAAAGAATTGGCCAAATTTAATAAAAACGTTGAAGTTCATGTTTTTTCTTTTAGTATACGTGGATACATGACTTGGCGCTCACATTTGATGTTGTAGGGCCCAGTTTTGAGAGATAATTGCGATATTAGTATAAAATTAACGGAAGACAAACATACGTTAGAATTGATAAAAAAAACTAAATACGTTATATTGATTGATAAAACTAAAAGAACTGGCCAAAATTGAAAAAAAGATTAAAATTCAAACTTTTTTTTGTCATTAGGCCTTAAAACAATGTAAAATGCTTTGTTTACCCTAATGTATGAGGACTATACTTGGTGGCTCTTAAATTTTATATTCCTTTGAACCCTGGTTTTCTCTCTCTCTCTCTCTCTTTTATACTACCTTTGGTATAAATGAATTTAAAATATGTAATTTATTTGTAGATGAATTCTAGTAGAATTCATTTGTGAATGAATTATTCATATTTGATATGATTATTAAATTCCACATAATTATGTTCAGAATAAATTTATAATTGAAAATTCATTTGTTTTTGTTTCTTAAAATATCTTTGAAATGGTATATCAATTATATTTATATTATACTATATAATTTTTTATATTTTTATTAAAATAAATGTACAAAATAAAAATAATATTAATAAATTATTGCATTTAATTTGGTGATAAATAGAAAATAGATATTTAACTTGAATCTCTCTCATTGGTAGTAAAAAAAAATTTAAAATAAAAGATGAAAAATATTAAAATAAAAACACAATAATAAGTTTCTAAAAAAAAATAAAATTTTTAAAAGATTTTAGTCAAGTTTGATAAAATAAATAATTTGAATAATTATAAAAAGGAAAAAATGATTTTGTAAATAGAGAATGGTAGTTTATCATTAAAAGTTGGATTGCTTAATTTGTGAAATTCATTTGGAAATTCAACCTATTTTTGTGGAATTTGGAGTAGTCATATCCAATTCTATGGAATTGAATTTTTAGAATTGAAATTTATACTTTTTTTCATTCTAAACACAAAAATATAGATCTTTAAATGAATTTGTTATAAATAAAGGGATTAGTGTTCATTTTAAATTTTATGTTTTGAGCCATTACTTTTTATCCGCGATGACTCTTTTCCATTTCTTTTCATATTTTTTTTATTTTATTTGGTTCTTTTTTGTTGGAAGCTTGCTACTTGGGTTTTAATTTGGGCCTTCTCGTGTCTTATTGGACTTCTCGTTTTCTTCTCTGGATGGGAGTTGGGACATTTGAAGGGACCCATAATTAGAAGACTAATCCAACCCATTACTGATAATGCTACAACTAATGAACTACTCGGGTCGGAGCCCACATGACATTATATAAAGGTGAGAGAAATAAATAAAACTCAAAAGGTTCAGAAAAAAATGGCAAACGGCTTAAATTAGAGAGCATATATTAAGGGTTTTAGGGTTTTATTAAAATTGAAGATTGAAGAAGATGAAGTCGGTGGTGGGGATGGTAGTGTCGAACAAGATGCAGAAGTCGGTGGTAGTGGCCGTTGATAGGCTCTTCCACAACAAGCTTTATAATCGTTACGTCAAGCGCACCTCAAAATTCATGGCTCACGACGAGCAAAATCAATGTAACATCGGCGATCGAGTAACCATCTCTCTCTATTGAATTGAAATGAAACTGTGACCTGGAATTTGGTACTTTATTGAAACATAAATTTTAGAATTTTGAATGATTTTATATTTGGTCATATGATTGCCGTATTGTTTATTTTTGTTTACTGTAAATGCATAGGCACTAGTCTGATTTGGTATATATTTTTGTTATTTTTTGTTTACTGTATGCATAGATCTGATTTGGTAATATATTTTTGGAAGTGCTAGAGTTGTAATTTGGTTTATTTGTAAGTGCAGAGGCACTTAAAGTCTGATTTGGTATATATTTTTTTTTTTTTTGAGAATCTAGCTAGTCTGATTTGGTATATATTTTTGAGAATCTAGAGTTGTAATTGTTTTTTCAAAGTAATTTTGCAGTATAACGGAAATCTGTTTGTTATGGCCCTTGTTAGGACCTATCCTAACAAGAGTGCTTGGGAGATGAGAAAAAGAGGGAAAGTGTGGGAAAATGAAGAGAAAAGTCAGAATTAGGAATGAGAGAAATAAAAAGAGAGATCTTTGTGGAAAAATATAAGAATCAGTTATCATTCAATTACACTCCTAATACATCTTATAATTGCTATTTACAATGAACCACCTAGTATATATTAGTCACTAGATTCTTAGTGGAAATTCTCTTGAAATCTTATCCTAGTGATTAACAAATTTGATCAATTATGCTAAATGCTAATAGTTCTAGTTTGTTCTTTGAGCTCCCTTTTTCTCTCTTCTTTCTTTCCCTTTTTCTCTCTTCTTTCTTTCCTTTTTTCTTTCATTTGTATAATCTGTGGTAGAATTAACTAAACGTAAAAACATGTATATTTAGTGTCATTCACAAGAGTAAGAGTTTTTGCTGCATATGGATAATGGCTGTCATGTAATTTTTATTTTGTGGGAAAATTCTACATGGTTTCAGGTTAGATTGGATCCTTCTAGACCATTGAGCAAACGAAAGCATTGGGTCGTTGCTGAAATACTGAAAAAAGCACGAATTTATGTGCCGCCTTCTGCTGATAATGCTGCCAGTTCAAATTCCACCATTGAAGTAACAGATTCTTCAACCTCTTAAGGTTTGGTTGAATTCAATATGTATTCTTGATTTTTTAATTTTCTTTTTTACCATTTTGTAAAGCTTGATGTTTCCTAATGAGCATAACAAATTGTGCACTGTCATTTGCATAATCTCTAAGACCAAAGGATTTTTGAAAGCTGTATCTTCAATTGATGTATTATGATTCAGATCTTTACCATATTGCACTTCTCTTGTCTATCTGTTTCTCTCTCTCTCTCTCTCTCTCTCCATAGTCCTTATATGCATTTTAGTTAGCAACTGTTGACATTTGCCATCATGCTTCATTCTTCGTAATAGATGCAATGTGGTTTTGCAAGTTTAAGGCTAGTTTACTGACGGAGTTAGGAGAGCTGATTTTTGTTTTTATTCTTTGTGGCAGGTAAAATTTTTGCTTGAGGTATCTGATAGACCTGAGTTGTGCATTAGGATAGCTGATGGAATTGTGTTGAATTTTGTTTGCATCCCGACGGATGAACCCTTGAGGGATTTCAGTATTCCATAAGATTTTTGAATGTATACTACATCTTGTTTAACTGAAATTCCATCTTGGTAGTGTCATTTGAATGTTTATTATAAGACTTTCTGGTTCATATAAAGTAGAAGCAGCCATTTATCCTTTTGCAGGTCTTTTATCCATAGTAAGAAAATGAATTTAACCAATTGTAGATGCAGGTGATATTCACGCATATGCATATATTAAAATGAATTTTAATTATTGCCAATTAAAACCATAAAAATGATTAGCTTAAATTCTCAAGCCAGTTTACAGGACATAACAAGCGCAATCTTTTTTCTTCTTTTATTTTTAGTTTATAATTAAGTTAAATGATGAGTAAAACTGTTAAAAGAATGATGAATAAAATGTAAAATTGGTACTCTGCTGTTGGAGAAGGATTGCTACATGGGTAAGGTGAACAATGACGAATTGTCAGCGCTCTTTTTTTTTTTTTTTTTTTTTTTTCAGCGCTCTTTTTTTTTTTTTTTTTTTTTTTTTTTTTTTTTTTTTTTGGCCAGCAAATGAAACTATTACTTGCCTTGAATGATGTAAAAGGATTGTACGACCAGTATAAATGACAAAAAAAAAAAACTTGTGTCTTGTATAGAATGAATAACCAGACTCACTTAGGAGAAGCTGTGATTGTCAAAATATTTTGTGCGAATAACCAGACTCACTTAGGAGAAGCTGTGATTGTCAAAATATTCTGTGTTTGTATTCCAATGCATGAACAATACGAGTCATGTGTCACTTATAAATTAAAGAAGCAATAAACACCATCTCAATAGATTCACCAAACACCATCTCAATAGCTTCACCAATGCTTCTTTTCCAGTTATATATATTCTGCATTGGCAATGGCGATTTCTTCATCCCTAATCACCCACACAAAAAGAAACGTCACTGTTTTCTCTTCAAAGACAAACGATTTATTCCGATTCAACTTCTCTGTTAAATTCCCCATTCTCTTCAAAAAGCTAAATATTGTGCCTTGCAAAAAAAAAAAAAAAAAAAAAAAAAAAAAAAAAAAATCCAAATATTATGCAGTTAGATTTGTGCAATGAAAAACCATCTCCAATATTTTAACAGAATTGGATGAAAAAACTAAATGGTTCATAATATGATCTGAGAAGAGTTTATGCCACAGACAATTATGTAGTAAAACAGAGAAAAGGATAAAAAAAAAAACCTGAGTGAACTATTTCAAGAGGCATATTTATTACATTGCTCCAGTCCATCTACCTCCTAGAAAGGAACAAAACTCACTAAAAGCCCATAATTTACTTAGCATTGAGAAAAAATAAATAAAACTTGTCCAGGGGCAAAAGGCAAAGCTTTAGCTTCAAAATAAACTTTAAATTATACTATTTATCTTGTAATAATAATCAACCACCAAGCACTCTTGTTTTTCTTAAAAAAATGTCTTTGAGAACCTAAGCACACCCTAGCCACTCCTCACTCAGAAGATAGAAGGTATGAATGCTATCAAATTTGACAAAGAAGGCAAGAAATTCCAATTTTTTTATGTCTTTATCTTCTATGAGATTTAAAATTTCAAGGCAAGAACACCTCTTTACCCCCTTGGCATCTGGAAGCAAAACAATTCGCTCGAGATGGCATTTCCTGCCAACAGAGTAATATACTTGACATTTACAAAGCATATATAATTATTGGCTGCAAATTGTCTAATTAGCTAATTTCTGACTTACGTATACTGCAAAACATATAGATCACTCCAAGACGCATGTGAGAATTTTTTAGAAGGAATTTTGAGTTATTTTTAATAGTGTTTCGTTTTGTATGTCAGTTGCTCAAAGTTTATGAGCGCTTGCAAAAATAAATCTCAGTCCCCAAAATTTTCCACTACACCTTTTAGCTTCAGAACTGAAGAAAGAGCTGCAAGGAGGAGGCAAGCTGCAGAACTATATTCATGTTTTTCCTCAAAAAAAAAAAAAAAAAAAAAAAAAAAAAAAAAAAAAAAAAAAAAAAAGAAGAGTATTTCTGCATTTTTTCTTAGCTACTGTATGTGTTAGTCTATGATATCTTTTTCCTTATATTTCCACCATTTTTGTCCTCTATTTACAGATAAGAAAAAAAAAAAAAAAAAAAAAGAAGAGTATTTCTGCATTTTTCTAGCTACTGTATGTGTTAGTCTATGATATCTTTTTCCTTATATTCCACCATTTTTTTCCTCTATTTACAGAAGCTTGAACAGAAATTCAATGCCAACCAGGCACAAAAGGTTCATTTTTAATCTTTTTAACCATCTGGCATTTCCAATTAATTTTTTAATTAATTCTTTGTCCAGGTCAGGCATGCTCAAGGAGATCACAATGTTGCAGGAGAGAAGGATCATGATGCACTTTTATCTCCAGAATTTTTTTATTCACATTCTCTCCTTTGGGCTTGCAGCAGGTAATTAAATTCCAGTTTTATCTTTTATATACATATATATTAATTTGTTCAATCTGTGGGATTTATTAGTTTGTTAATGAGATAATCAAATTAAACCTTTACATTAATTAGTAGTTTTATTAGAACAGGTTAACAATCTCAGAACCATGTTTGTGGATCCGGATTTGTTAAGGCGAATTGAGTTACTTATAACTTTCCCTTTGTTCAGTTACCTGAAAGTCTAGTTCCTCATAAAACATTTCATTTCACATTGTTTAAGTTTGCTTAAGGATGCAGTACACTTTGACTGATCCAAGTGTCTGTTGGTAGTTAAAAACTCTATCATAAACTCTATTCTTGACCATGGGTAACTGCTAACAATTTATCAGCCCAAAGAAAAATACAAAAATGGAACCGGAGGTTTTGTTGTGACATTCTTTTTCATTCATTTCCACAAACTAAGCCTATACAGAACCTCTATAAGGTTAATAACAGCAAACAATAGCACGTATTCAATCAAATAACATGAATCTAGCTGAAACAAATTCAATTTGATTCACAATAAGCAACTTTAAGCAAGATATAGCATACCTTAGCAGACATAGCTGAAAGCGACATTGCAAAATAACAATAACTGATTGGTAAACCTGTTGAGAGTTTCAATCAATTAGGAAGAGAGATTGAATCAAAATCCTAAAAATGAAAATTTTAACCAATATCCAAGTTAAACTCAGAATCAATGCATATCAAGCATCTCAAGTACATGCAGCAAAAAGAACATTAAATATAAACAATGAAAGATTCTATTAACTCGAATAGTAACTTAGAATCAAAATTCTCCCTTTTCACCCTTCCGGAACTGAAACTGTGATTTGCAAAGAGAGAAGTTTTCAGAGAGAAACGAAAATGGAGAATGCAGATGCAAGGAGGGTAAAGGCAAACAAAAAAGAAAATCACCTGGAAGATACATAAAATGGAAGTGAAGTCATTGTATTTCAAAAAATCGAAGTCGGTGTAGAAGTCAGTTGATGGAAGATCGTGAAAATACAGGATAAGACAAAATAGGAATAACATAAAAGGAAAATGGTTAAATTGTCAAATCACTGTTTCATGAACAATGATTTTGGTTTTCATTTTAGTATATATATAATATTACAGTTTACTCCTTTGATAAAAGTGGTGCAAGTTGCAAGGAGCATTCAATCAATTTGGCCAATTTGAGTAACATTTTTATTCGAACTTAAGTACTCTGAAATTTTTTTTGACTTAACCCAATTGAACTGAATCAATCATTTAATTGAATTTAATGACCTTTTTTGCCTAATTAACTGACCGACTTTAACTAAATTTACTAATTAACTAAACTAATCGAAATCTATTCCTTGTTATTACTTAACCGAAATTTTGCAAATTACCTTAAATTTACAGATTCCTCCTGTGTTAAAAGAAAAAAAAAAAGAAGGGTAAATAAAACAATTTTACTGCATGGACAGATGAATAAAAAAAGAAGTGAGAAATAGGGAGAGGGAGCTAAGTCTTGCATTTTGGTAGTGTGTAAGAGTAAGACTGAAATCTACGTCAATTTGTGCAGTTTCATTTAACTTCTAACCGAATATTATTTATTTACCGAATCAAATTGGTCAAATTGACTGAATAAATTGAACTGGATGCTCACCCCTAGGTGCAATGGGAATCATGTTTTACACTTCAATTCATTATGATTACTAATTTACTATGGAGATTCAACAGAAGAACCATACTGCATAATGATAAGACATTTATGTAACTGGACCTGTAGTTGACATCTATTTATGTTGTCAAACGAATTCATTAGGAATGGAATCAATCAAATACAGAACTTAGCCAAAATGTCATAAAATCACATCAGACTAGCATCTTGAAACTAGAAGCAAAGAAATAGGAAGTGAATAAATGAAAATTTTGACACCTACATATGAAGTTATGTCATGAAGTTTTCTAATTTAAACAGATTTTGTGCAGGATACACACACACGAGCAAAATCATTTTATTCATAATACGATACAGAATATAAATAATGAATGTAGAGAAAAAGCTTTTGGTGATTACAGTTATCAGGTAATACCTTCTGTGATCAGCATGGGCTCTGCAGACTGTAAGGACCAAAGAAATTGAGTACCAATTTCTGTAATCTTGAGTGGAATTAAATATATAATAAAACTGTGCCATTCAGAATGCTTCTTGGTCAATGTATCAGCTAGTATACTGGTTTTAAATAAAGAATCTGTGTAAATACCTTGTAATTATGCTCTTAGGCCATCGCATTTATACATCAGCAATCATGCTTGGTAACTGGAAATATAACGACAAACCAGAAGCGATGTTATATTTGCAAATCGTACAATCCAATAAGGAGGAATTTCAACCATAGATGAAGTGAGAATAACAAATGCCAGAGCTACCACTTAAATCAAAAATCAATCATCCCATTGGAGATGGGACAGGGAGTTCTTGAGCTTCTAATCTTCTACTTCTTCTTCTGTTGAAGGGAAATAGGGTAAATAAATAGAATGGCGTAAAAACTTTGGTTAATATGGAGTTCAACATAAGAACCATTCTGCATAATGATAAGACATTTATGTAACTGGACCTGGAGTTGACATCTATTTATATTGTCAAACGAATTTCATTGGAATGGAATCACCAAATACAGAACTTAGCAAAAATGTCATAAAATCACATCAGACTAACATCTTGAAACTAGAAGCAAAGGAATAGGAAGTGAATAAATGAAAATTTTGATACCTACATATGAAGTTATGTCATGAAGTTTCTAATTTAAACAGATTTTGTGCAGGATACACATACACGAGCAAAATCATTTTATTCATAATACGATACAGAAAATAAATAATGAAAGTAGAGAAAAAGCTTTTGGTGATTACAGTTATCAGGAAATATCACCTGTGATCAGCATGGGCTCTGCAGACTGCAAGGACCAAAGAAATTGAGTACCAATTTCTGTGATCTATAGTGGAATTAAATAAATAATTAAACTGTGCTATTCAGAATGCTTCTTGGTCAATGTATCAGCTAGTATACTGGCTTATCAATTTAAAGAATCTGTGTAAGTGCCTTGCAATGATGCTCTTAGGCCGTCGCATTTATACATCAGCAATCATGCTTGGTAACTGGAAATATGACGACAAACCAGAAGCACTATATAGTTAAAAATCCAACAATCCAATAGTTTCCTTCGACAGATGTGTACTCCTATTTTCAGCTTAATTAGAAAGCATCATAATCCTTCAACTTGAACCACAGTCCTCTAGTTATGCATAAGTGCTTAATCAAGCACGAATCCACAAAAAATATCTGTGCCAGAAGAGACTTGAGAAATTGCTGTTTCAAAGTTTTCTTTCTAAAAGCTTTTTGCAATTTCATGTTTCTTAAAATCCTCAAAATGTGTTGCAAAAACAATATTTGACAATTGGAGTGATGCAGCAGCAGGGGAACAACCTGAATCCCAGGTTCTGACAGTTCTATCCTTTCTGCATTGACATAGAGCCTTCTTACTCCAGAAACACAAGGATACAAAATATAGAATCATTGCAGTGGGTGGATCTGATGTCATTTACCTGAGAAGAAGCTTGGGTAAGAAGTGATGTCTTGAGAAAAAGCCTTTCATACGGAGCAATTTGGACCATAGATGAAAGTGAGAATAACAAATGCCGGAGCTACCACTTAAATGAAAAATCAATCATCCCATTGGAGATCGGAAAGGAAGTTCTTGAACTTCTAATCTTCTACTTTTTCTTCTGTTGAAGGGAAATAGGGTAAATAAATAGAATGGGGGAAAAAACTTTGGTTAATAATCCTCTGAAGAGAATTATTTACATCAGAAGTTGCAATCCTGGTGGCAACTGGAAAGGCTATGGCAGAATTCCGCCAAAACTCAAACATATTTCTAATTTCAACCCTAACTCTTTGAGATTTCAACCCTACTTATATGAGCTAACTCCGCAACTATTGAATCCTAACACAGTAATCACTCAATTCACCACATCTTAAGTGATGAAACCTCTTTCTCCCTTACAAAATTTTCCTTCCTGCAACTTTTGAAATATAGTTGAAGGCAAGGCTATACTTTGAAAATCAATCAAAAAGTCAGACAAATTTCTGACTTGAACATTGACTGTCTCGGATTTCATCAGAAATTGCCTACCAATAATCACCACAAGAGCATTTACCATCCCGGAAGTGATGAAACCTCTTTCCATCTCTCACAACAATTTCCCTGCTAACAACTTTTGACATGTATTTGAATGCATTGTGGCAATCACCACAGATTCTAAGGTTCTTGAAAACCCTGACAGTGGCTCCACGGGGAAGCCTCATAAGTCCAAATGCAACTGCAAGCTTCTCACTGTGAGTAGACAAGACATATTCTTTTTGGTCAAACTCCATATCGCGCAACACAAACTTTGTGTCAGGGACATATCCCAATTTTCTCATTTCCCTGGACAGCTCATCAAGATACTTGTGCACAGCATTCACCTCAGGGTGCACAGCATCATCAACCAAGAATACATGGACCATGCTTTCAACCTCAATCCAACTGCATCCAGGCTCCTTCTTCACCCCTCGGTCCCTCATTAACTTCCGCACTTCGGCCACATCATCCCATCGGCCTGCTACTGCATACATGTTTGACAACTGTATATAGGTTCCATCATGTTGGGGCTTCAGCTCAAAGAGTCGCTCTGCTGCTTTAATGCCCATATCCATGTTCCCATGAATCCGACACCCAGCAAGAAGCGCCTCCCAAACTGGAGCACCAGGCTCAGAAGGCATTGATTCCATCACAGCCTTTGCTTCTGAAAACTTCCCAGCTCTGCATAACAAATCAATAACACGGGCATAATGATCTTCACCTGGGGTTATATTGTAAACAGCATACATTGAGTTGAAATAATGATGCCCTTCTCTAATTAAACCTGCATGGCTACAGGCAGACAGAACTGTGAGAAAGGTTATCCGATCAGGCAATATGCCTTCCAACACCATCTGTTCAAAAAGTTCAATTGCTTCAACACCATGTCCATGATGCCCCAAAGCAGCAATCATGGCATTCCAAGATACTGAATCAACATAAGGCATAGTAAGGAATATAGAACGTGCAGCTTCAACAACACCACATCTTGCATACATAGTTATCAGAGAGTTTCCTGCAGAAAGACTTGAATCAAATCCTAAACGGAGTAGTTGAGCATGGAGCTGGCGTCCATGCTCCAGTGATCCAAGCACAGAACAAGAAGTAATTGCTCCTGCAAATGCATAGTCACATGGTTTGAAACCCATTAATTTCATCTGGTTGAACAGCTTCAAACCCTCTTCCCCAAATCCATTTTGTGCTAACCCTGATATCATTACAGTCCATGTCAGTACGGTTTTCTCAGGCATCTCCTCAAAAAAGGATTTTGCTTCATTCAAACGTCCAGTGTTCACATATCCAGATAAAATTGCATTCCATGATACAAGGTCCCGCACTGGCATTTTATTAAATACCACTCGAGCTCTATCAACAGTACCACATCTCCAGTATAACGTAACCAATGCATTATTCACAGGCAATGAAAAGTTTACTGAAGGCTTGGCTTCAGTTTTTAAAATGTAAGCATGCACCTGCTTACCAAGCTGAAAGAAACCAGCATTGGCGCAAACAGTAATAATGCTTGTGTAAGTAAACTCATCCAACCGCATTCCTGACAGATACATCTTCCTAAACATCTCCAATGCTTCTTGATATAGCCCACGATGCATGTAACCTGAAATCATTGCATTCCATGCCACCGCTAACTTTTCACTCATTCCATCAAAAAACTCTCTGGCTCCATCAAGATCATCAGTCTTCAGATACCCAGTAATAATAGTTGTCCATGACAACTCATCTCTCTCGGGCATCTCATCAAACAATCTTCTAGCTGCACCCATCAAGGACGATGATAAGACTGATGGTGAGGATGCACACTTAACATAAGCAGATATTAATGCATTCAACACTGAAGTAACAAACACTGTTCCTGACTTCACCACTTCACAATGCAGCTGCTGGCACTGCCTATCGTTTTCAGCCACAAGCGCCAAAGCACCAAGAACACTGGTAAAAGTAAAATTATCAGGTTTGAAATCATTCCTTCTCATGTCACAAAATAATTCAATAGCAGCATGACCATCATTATTATGCGAATAGGCAGTGATCATGGCGTTATAGAAAACAGTGTCTCGCATAATTGACGGAGTTCCAAAAAATATTTCCCTCGCAAGTTCTAGACTACCAGTCGCAGAATATGCAGAAATCAACGTTGTTCTGGCAACTATGTCCGGCTGAGGAATTTCATCGAACATATGGCGGGCGTAGGCAAGTCCTGCTGATTTGCAATAAATATCAATCAAACGGTTCAGGATATGGCCACGTGGCTTGAACCCAGAAGCTATCATGTGGGCATGGATGGTACGAGCAAATGAACCAGAGTTGGAGCTTTGAGGGCAACATAATTGAAGATGGGATGCATAACGGTTTGCCACTGTACGGACGTGATCTATACTTCTCATGTTTATAATGATACAATTTCGTACCTTTTTTAGTTTTAAATATTCGGCCACCTGAGAGATTAGAAACAAGTGATGGCAGCGGGCGGGTACCCGCTAAAAATCAATTACCCGAAATCCGATTGTCAAAACACACGAATCCGTTTAGACATTATCCATTATACCCGAATCTGTTAAATACCCGTTTAATTATAAGTTCATTCAATACATTGAATTCGAACCCATCTGAAACCTGAATCAAGCCTGAAAATGCAGCAAAAGATATATTTAAAAAATTAATATTAAAATTCAACATGAAAATAATAAAATTACAATACATAATGATATTAAAATTAAAATAGAACAAAAAACAGGTAATATAAATAATGATGGTCAAAGATGACAGGTAACAGGTAACATAATAATATAAATACCTAACGAAAACAGTTTTTGTGTATCTCTTATGTCAAAGATGACAAGTAGCCAGGTGGTGAAGTTGTTTAATCACATCATAATATTTTGTCTTTAAAACAAACGGGTAACGGATACCCGACCTGTAAACCCGAACCCACACCAAATATGACTTTCTTAATTCATGTTCTTCGGTGCCAAGAACTCTTCTCCCTAATAATCTATCTCACCAAATAAATTATTTTTACCATAATTATAACTATTTTATTCCTTTTATCAAATGTAGTTAATTTCCCTTTGTATAATACTTCAAGCCTTGCCTTAAGTTCCAAAGGAAGATAGGAGAAAAGAATAAGTTATGCATGCATCTTGCCAAACAAGGTTATGAGTTCAATTCCATCACTTATCATAATATTTTGTCTTTAAAACAATGGGTAACGGGTACCCGACCTGTAAATCCGAACCCACACTAGATATGACTTTCTTGATTCATGTTCTTCTTGTCTCCCTAATAATCTATCTCACCAAATAAATTATTTTTATCATAATTATAGCTTTTTTATTCCTTTTCTCAAATGTAGCTAATTTCCCTTTGTATAGTACTTCAAGCCTTGCCTTAAGTTCCAAAGGAGAAACAGGAAGATAGCATAAAAGAATAAGTTATGCATGCATCTTGCCAAATTAATGAAATAAATGAAATAGTTTATTAGATTTTAACTGTAAATTAAAAGGAAAATGTAACAGTCTGATTTTCTGTTAGTGTCGGTAATAGTGATTTACCAGTCTGTGAATAGTATCATCGGTCTGGGACTTGGTATTATTTTAGTCCGGAAAAATTACTATGCTACTGATTTTCTGTTAGTTGTCGGTAATTAGTTGAATTTACCAGTCTGGAATAGTATCAATCAGGTCTGGACTTGTATTATTTTTAGTCGGAAAAAATATACTACAATTGCATATTTATATTTATTTTACTATTTTTGAGCATGTTTGCATGATTTAGGCGGTAGAAAAAATTTCATGAATATTATTGAGAAGGTTTATGTTATTAAATGGAATATTAGTTCTAGTGTGGGATTTTCAGACAAATATGAGGATTATGGTAGTGGAGTTAATCTTAATTAAATTGGTTGGGTGAAATCAATAAGCTAGAGAGAATTATTTGAGGAAATATTTAAAGCCATCTGGATGGAGCATTATTGGACTTGATCTTAGCCACACATTTTTGGCGTTAATAGTGAAGTCAAATTTGGACTTTGTCACCCTTTAAAGTTTAACTTTCATTTCTTTTCTTCTTCCTCTCCAACGCCTTTCATCTTCTTCCTCATTCTTTTCACTTTTTCTTCATTTTCTTACTTCCATTACCACTAGAGCTTACCTAATTAACTATGGATAGTACTTATATTTTAAGAATTAACTCAGTAAAGGTGAGATTAGTGATTAAATGTAGAATAAGTGAGTTCCCATGAAGCAATAAATTGTGGTTTTGAAGATTGTGTTTGAATTATAATGAGAAATCATTGTTTAGATATTATTGATTGCATTTATCCATGCTCCATCTATTTTCTTTTGTCAATTTTTTGATTTTAATGCTTAATTTAATAATACTTTGAAGATGTTGGAGAAACCATCTTATAAACGTAAGAGAAGCAAGGCCGATAGGCTTTCCAAGGCTTATTCTAAACTTGTTGAATAGGTATAAATGGCCTACACTATATTTTCTCCTTTTCCCACTTTTTTAATTTTTTTTTAATTTTTAGTTTTTTTGAAATGTATTTTTGGAAACTTTAGTATGTTTTGGTTAAATTGATTGATTTAATTAGGATTTATTGTTCTTAGGTGGGATATGGACATTCATTTTGACCCCTTACAACTTACCTCATCTGTTTCTGGACTTCTTCATGAAAAGTTGTAGCTCTACATTTCTCACCTTTTCAAAGAAATATTTCTTTTGGTCTAATTCCAAGAAAATTTGTTAGCCTTCAACTTATGAATTAAATACCAAAAATGGTTTAATGGTGTCTACCTTAATATTCGAACATGCTTTGTTCGATTTTGACCCACTAAATGGAAATAATAATTGTCTTATGTTTCTTATAAAAGTTGTATCTATACCTCTTAGCTTAGTAAACCCATTCTGCTTGTGTTACCAATTGGAATTACATTAGCCAGCAACATTATGGCTGAAACACCCACTTGGACATCTGTTTGTGTGGGCACCATTTGCTCAACGGGAATTTGGAGTGCCATTTGACCACGTATAATGACCAAATGATTAGGTTCTGAGGCTTTCTTTCCTAAAGTTGTTTCTATGCTCGTTGGATTTTCTCGTTCTGAATTGGTTAGTTAATCTGAATTGGTTTAATTTGAGTGTTTGGTTAAGTAGGAATTCAATAAACATTGGACTTGGTTCTGCTGAATCAGGTCTGATCTGTTGGTCTGTGTTCCTAACTTTTGTTTGCTATCTTTCTGATTGATCTAGGCTGTGGTCCCTTCATAACATTAGTAGCATTTTGTCTTATCTTTCTATTGAATTTAACTTCACTCAATTTGGAGACTTATAACTCAAGTTATGTCTCAAGAACACAGCAAAGGTCATGTTTATGAAAATGCCGAAAATTTCTTGATTTATGTACTTTTATACTATATTATATAGATATCTTTAAAAGAATGTGGTAATTTTTGTAAGTTGTACGTTGAGAAATTTTGAAATGATGGGTATTAAGTAATGGAGTGTTTTGCTTAAGAATTTTGAAAGAATGATTTTGATTTGGGCTCTACTATGCATGATTGAAATATGGTATGATGAGATTGATTTTGTTATGTGAAGCTATGATCATATGCTAGGGTGTATTAATGCTATGGCCATCCCAGTACTATAGCATCACGGAGGCGCGCTGTCTTATTAGCCCTTTTCTAAAGAGTGCGCGGACGCGCTCTATTTGTGTGCTGGGAGTTGGCGTCTACAATTTTCATTTAGGCCATACCAACCGATTGTGAGCACATAAGATAGCTCACGGATCTCAAGATGGGGGGGGGCGGGCCGCCATGAATCAACATAGGCCAGATCAAATTGCTTATGTTTCATTCTGTAATTAGTACGAGCTTAACTAAGGAATGAATATGTTATTTTATTTTTTTGCATAAAAAATGTAAGATTATTTTATATTTATAATTCTTCTTATTTTGCTTTTCAAAGGTTTGTTTGAATAAATTTGAATCGTGATTCCCTCCCGGATATGTATTATATATAATTGAGCTAACTTTAAAGCACTTGCGAAAACTTCCCTTGGTATTTCTTTGTTATTATTTTGTTGATGTAACTTTAGCCATCACTGGTTTTTCACTTAGCGCGAATTGATTTTTTATAAGGCACAGTTAAGAGCGGAGGATGATTTTTCAGAACCAGAGGAGTCGTAGCATAGGTAGTTTACATTTTGTAACAATATTTTTGTTTAATGCAGTTTGATTTTATTAGGCACCATTATTATACATTGTGGTTATGGAGGTTGAATATTAATAAATAGTGTACATATTTCTTAAGAATTATTAATAAACATCTTATCTATATTTTTTGAATATAAATAATTAATAATTTTCCTTTTGAGAAAGAGAAACTGTTGTTATTTGAATTTGTGATGGAACTAACTATATATTTTGGATAATTTAGAAGTGCGTTTGAGGATGTTGTGTTGAATTAGAGTTTTTGGGGATTCTGGGAGAAATTTGGGAAGTACTTTGTGCATTAATATTTTCTTTTGTGTGCAAGTTAATTTATTAGGGTGCAACGTTCTTGCGAAATTTTTCGATGGGATGTCCTTCATACACTCATTATTTATATTTATTTGTTTGTTTAAAAAAAAAAAAAAAAAAAAAAATTACAATATACTTGCCTTCTTATGGAAACTAATAACCACTTATCATATTTGTGATCAGCTTGTAATTAAGGACATCTAAGACGGTGCTCGGCACCGCCGATATGTAGGCATCTGTTGTCTGTTCTCGGGGATTTGGCCGGTGGGTTGGTTACAGAAAAATGGAACTAATTACTTGCCTCTTATGAAAATCTAACCACTTCTAATTTGTGATCTAGCTTTAATAAGGGACATAAGACGGTGCTCCGGCACCGATTGTGGCATCTGTCGTCTGGTTCTCCGGGATTGGCCGGTGGGTGTTACAGAAAAATAGGAACATAAGAAAAAAAACTGAAGGCAGTTGCTGAATAAGAGGGAAAGAATATACATTTTATTTCATACAGACTTTGTGTACTTTTCTTCACGTACAAATCAATTCTGCTCGTCTTCTTCTCACCCACTTTTTAAAAAATATATATATATATAGTTTTTAAAATTCCGGTGTCTTAAGAAATGTCGGCTTACTGAACTGTACAACTAAATTGGAAACAAAGTAGAGTTGTAATTTCCTACTGAAATCTGGCTATGTCCAGAGCGTTTATTTAGTCCCTGAAGTGTCATAAGTCTCCTCACCTCTTCTACGCCAGACCACTTACCTGATTCAGCATAAATCATACTCAGCAAAGTATAGTTAGCAGCATTTCCAGGTTCTGTTTTTATAAGCTGGTGTGCTAGTATTTCTGCAATTTCCAATCTTCCATGAGTTCTACAAGCAGACACCAAAGAGCTCCATATTGTTGCACTAGGTTTCATGGGCATCGTTTGCAAGATGTCAAAAGCATCATCAATTTTCCCTGATTTTCCAAGAAGATCAATCAGGCAAGCATAATGCTCCATAGTTAGTGGAATTTTCCCATCCTTCTTCACATTATTGAAAATCTGTTGTCCCTCTTTGACAAGGCCAGCATGGTTGCAAGCTGATAAAACAGAAAGGAAGGTGATTGCATCCAGTTCTACCCCTTTCTCTTGCATCTCACAAAAAAGATATAAAGCTTCTTCACCATAACCGTGCAAGCCATAACCAGCAATCAATGTGCTCCATGACACTAAATCTTTCTTATGCATTTCTTTGAAAACTTGATGCGAAGCCATAAGACAACCACACTTTGAATACATATTTATAAGTGCATTCTCAATGAAAATATCAAAGTTCAAGCCACATTTCATAATGTAGCCATGAGTTGCATTTCCATGCTTAAGTGAAGTCAAGGTTGTGCAGGCAGTGATTACTGCCAATAGAGTCACAGAATTTGGCTCAACTCCTTCCCCTCTCATCCGCCTAAAGAGCTCCATAGCTTCAATGCCATCTCCATTTCGAGAATAGCTCCCAATAATTGAACTCCACATCACAACATCTTTAACTTTTGACCTCTCGAAAATAAGCCTGGCAGACTGAGATATATCCCCACTTCTGCAATATACGGGAATAAGCGAGGACCAGAAATGATGATCCAAATTGAATTCATGACGTAATGCATATCCATGAATTTCTTTCCCATGCTTAACACAACCTAACTCAGCACAAGCTGGTAAAATCCCAATCAATGTTACTCTGTTAGGTCTAATCCTACTAATAAGCATTGCCCGAAAACAATCAATGGCCATGTCATATTCCAAATTTGCAATGCAGCCTGAAATCATGGCAGTCCAGGAAACTTCATTTTTCACTTTCATTCTATCAAACAGGCTTAAAGCCATAGACGAATCACCACACTTAATATACCAGTCAACTAAAGAAGTTAAAAGAAAAACCTCCTCCTCAATCCTCTCATCAACAATAGCAAGAGCATGAATGACTCTTCCTAGTTTCAAATATCCTAATCCTACACAAGTCGATATAACACTAGCAATCAACTCAGGTTTTGGTACAAAACCAAATTTATACATTTCCTTAAACATTTCAAATGCTTTAGTGAAATACCCATTTCGTATACAACAATTTATGATCGAATTCCATGAGATGGTATCTCTAATAGGCATTATATCAAACACCTTAAGTGCGAGTTCAACATCATCCAAAGATTTAGCATAAAAGGAAATGAAGGCATTAGAGATAATGGGATCGTAGTCCAAACCTGATTTAAGAACAAGGCTTTGTAATTGAAGGCCAAAGTCATAGTAATCAAAGGAAGAAGCACAAGCTTTGATAATTGTAGGGATAACGAAGGAGTTTTCATGGAGACCTGCGCAATGGAGATCTTTTTTGTAGAAAACTAGTGCTTGGCCATAAAGTCCTTTCGAGACCATCTCTTTGAGTTTGATTGAAATTGACTCCTTGGAGTTTGGAGTTGATGTGAATCGTTGGCATAGAAGATTCGCCAGAGGTGATACTGATTTTGTTTCTCGCCATGTTAGTTTCATGTGTATGCATTGAGGACGAGAATGCTTGTTAGACTGCTGTTTAGCTTACGGCATCAACAACGCTTTCAATAAAGAGGGAAGATAAGGGAGAAAGGAAACTACGTTGTCTTGATAACGAGCGCTGTGGCTCATTCAATCTGACGACTTTGATTCCAAGATTGAAGCTTTGTGGGCATCTCCCTCGTTGAAGAGGAGAAGTATGCTTTACCTATTTCGCTCTTTTTAATTTTGAAGTTATTCACTTATTCTTGACATTTTCTTTTTTTCATTTATTTGTATGAATTCTTCGCCATTTCGGAAAAGGAAAAATCTTTGATTGGCTTTGGAAAATTCATTGGTACTTTTCTTTTTATTTTAAGAATTTAGCTTCCAAATAATCATACTGTGGGTTGGTTTTTTTTCCCCTAATCTGGATTAATTCTTGGTGGTATGGTATCATATTCAATAATTTTGGTTCAATTGTAAAGTTGTTACAGCAAATTTCAATTGATTTGTCTTGAAAAATTTTAAAAAAATTTAGCATCAAACTCGAGCCTGTTTGTTTAGCAAACAAGCCGAACTCGAACTTAATGATGTTTAGCATAAAATTCGTCTTATCGAGTTTATACATATATTAGATTTACTTGAGCTTCAAACTAAGATCAAACTGAAAATTTTTCAAATTGAGCTTAAATTTCAAGTTAAGATCGAGCATTCATCGAGCCGAACTCGAGCCAAGTTAAATTCTAGTAAATTGAGCTTCGAGTCCGGCAAACTTGACTCATTTAGGGCCCTATTGACCTCCTACACTTCTTTGTTTGCTTTCATCTCTTTCCTTATAGGTGTATTACACATTATTGATGGAAGACATGATTTTACTCTAATTGTCAAATATTTATAAATCTTTAATAGTAATATAGCGTTATCATAATTAGATATGATAAATAATCCCCTAATCATTTACACCAAATATCTTTAATAGTAATATCTAATTAACATTATAATAAAATCAAAACAATTTTCATACATGTAAATATGATAAATAATCCCCTAATCATTTACACCAAATATCTTTAATAGTAATATCTAATTAACATTATAATAAAATCAAAACAATTTTCATACATGTAAATATGATAAATAATCCCCTAATCATTTACATGTAAATAATGATAAATAATCCCCTAATCATTTTAACAAATATCTTAAGGGAATGATCAAAAATTTATATGACTATTAATCCCCTAATCATTTACACCAAATATCTTTAATAGTAATATCTAATTAACATTATAATAAAATCAAAACAATTTTCATACATGTAAATATGATAAATAATCCCCTAATCATTTACACCAAATATCTTTAATAGTAATATCTAATTAACATTATAATAAAATCAAAACAATTTTCATACATGTAAATATGATAAATAATCCCCTAATCATTTACACCAAATATCTAAAGTGATGATCTAATAAATTTATATGACTATCGATAGATAAATATCTTTTTATCTCTTCAAAATGGATTTTCGTAAATTATTCTCTTTTTTTACTCATTAATAATGCCACACACGTGAATTAAAAAATATAACAATATACAACATAAATTATTTATATATAAAAAAATAGGTTTGGCAGATGTGTAGCTTCCATTTCCGATCGAAACTTAAGGAAAGGCCCAAATATTAGATTGACGACAATAGTGCAATTTTTTCATATTAAGAAAAATATTCCATTTAAGAAAGAAAAATAATAAAAATAACAGCAATTGTTAAGAAAATAATATTTCTTAGGAGCAATTGATAAGATAGGCTGAACAATCGATAGAATGCAATGAGCAATAGATTGATAGAAGCAATCGATAGAATGGGATGAGCAATATAATGGTCTGAGCAAGCAATAGAATGGACGAAGCAATTAATAGAATGGATCGACTGTTACTTAAATCAGTTTAAATAAAGGTAACGCTCGGTCAAAAAATTATTAAGAGTCATTTAAACATATAATTAATGTCTAAGATTCTCGCTCAACATTTATTAGTAGAATTCTTGGTAGACATTTACATCTTCAGTTACAATAAGAGGTACACTATAAATATTTGTATCACATCCCATTAGACATTACATCTCAGAACAATTTTTGAGCATTCATATTTTATTTCTATCAAATTAGTGCGGTGAACATGGAACACACCTCAGTTTTTCAATAATTTCTCCCAACAATTATCTTAAAAATAACATCCAATGAATTTCAAATCTGCTCAATGAAGCTCAAAATGCAGGAATGGAGTCTCGTCCAGCCTGGCTTCAAATATTGTAACACATTCAAATGATCATACTCAAAAGTGGCATTCCATCTGCTCCTAATCCTCCATCCATGACAGGCCCGCAAGTCACAAAAGCCTTAGCAGAAGCATATAATAACTTTGTGTCTGTCCTAGAACGATTTATACGTTCTCAACCTTCTTCTTAACCTTCCAGTAACATAATTATTCCCTTAGGAATAGAAAACAAGTGGTTCAAGGAGAAGAGGAGGAGCAAGTGAACCTCCTTGAAGAAACTGAATCCTCTTGGAGGACAAAAACAACATACAGTAAGAACATTAAAAATGTTCCAAAATGGACAAACAAAGAAAACTCCTGAGCAAGAATCAAAGGGGCGAGCAAAGAATACTCTCAAGCAAGAATCAAAGATTTGAGCAAAAGAAACTTTTGAGCAAAAATCATATAGATTCTTAAGGAATATAGAGTGGCGGGAGATAACAGTGATTATGGGCTCAGGAATGATTCTCCATTATGACGAGAAATACTAAAAGTATCTTTTCCTTTGAAATTCAAGTTGCCAACATTTCAAACACACGATGGCATAACAGATCCCAGAAATTACCTAGCTAACTTTAAGGCGATAATACACATTCAGACAACTCTAGATGCTCTATTATGTCGAGCATTTCCAACCACTTTAAATGGACTAGCCACATGAGTAGTACCAAATGCTCAAAACAGGATTAATTGCATCATTTGCCCAACTAGCTTTTACCTTCAAAGCTCCATTTGTCACATGTATCCCAAGGAAAAAGATATCATCAGACCCGATTGATCTAAAAAGGGATGATCAAGAATCACTCAAGGAGTACCTTAATAAATTTCAGAAATTAGCTACGCAAATTGAGGACTTAAATGCAAAAGTGGCCATTAGAGCCATGTCAAAAAATTATAAGCATGGAAAATTGTTTGATTTCATTAATATTGATCCTCCACTTTCTTTGCAGAATTAATGTTCCGAGCAAACAACAATGCGCAGCTAGATGAAGCTTGGAAATCCAGCAAGCATAGATCAAAGTTCCATATGAATGAAAGAAGGAGGACTCAATAAGAAGACGATCACCTACAAGATTCAGTAGACCGCACTTTGCTCAGGTAAATTACACATCCAGAACATCATATTCTTGAGCAAAAAATGTTGAGGAAAAACAATTCACAAAAAAAGGAATAAAGAAGTTACTAATTACAATTGATCATCGTAATTATAGTAACACTCATCCAAATTACACTATATATCCTTTTAACAAAAAGGAAATAAAAGTATAGAGAAAAATGGTAGAAGCACTAAAATTAGCGTGCTGAACATTTAAAATCATGAGCCTAAGTAAGCTCAAAATAAAAATGAGTTAGAGAACTCAAAATCAAAGACCTTGAGAAAAAGAAATATAAAATTTCATTAGAGAAAATATATAAAAATACCCCCCTTCAACTTGGGGGAACATCGAAAATGGCTATGTTAGACCCATTCTCTTACTCAACTTAATCTGGACCCAAGTCTTGTCCATCCTGATTTGATCATGCTTAGAAATCAGGCTCCAAGTTATTGATAAAATTTTTCACTTTTATTCACGCAAGCTCCAAAAATCACATCAATTAAAGATGATGCTTGAATCAACAACTAGAACTGAAAAGGTGCATAATTTTAAAAAAAGCAACGGACAATTAGCGCAGACATGGAAGAGTTACAAGTGTTCGGCCAAAATAGATTAAGAATAATCAATTGAAGAGAACAAGAAAATGGAATGAACAAATATGTTAAATATTTCAACCGAACATAAACGATTCGATATATTTTGGGGGGACTTTTGTTAGGAGCAATTGATAAAATGGTTGAGCAATCAATAAAATGGGATGATCAATCAATAAAATGAGATGAGCAATAGAATGGACCGAGTGATTAATAGAATGGACTTAGCATTATTCAAACCAATTCAACTAAAGGTATGCTCGATGAAAGAGTTATTATATGTAATTAATGTTCAAGATTCTCGCTCAACATTTATTACTCAAATCTTACTAGGCATTTACATCTTTAGTTACAATAGGAGGTACACTATAAATATTTGTATCACATCCCATTAGAAGACATATTATATCTCATAACAATTATTGAGCATTCATATTTTACTTCTATTAATATTATTCAAGAAAATTTTTTTAAGAATCAGTATTTCTCATCTCACTAAAACTATAAAGCAATAGGAAACAAAACTAAACATCAAGCAACCCTTGTACGAGGTGAAAAAGCAAAGGAAACTATTAATTATTTTTATTTTTTTCCATATAATCATTTTTCTATAAGTAAAAAAAAAGAAAAAGAAAAATATTAATTGGTCAAAGCACGAAAGGCCCAAACTCATGTTGTAAATTGGGTATCTGGGCCAAGCCCAATCTTACTCCTACCCAACCCATCGCTGTGGAATGGTTAAGGTCCTAATGTCCTCGTTATTTCAGGCAAGTTTCGAAGCCTCAACACTCAGAAAAGGGTCGAGAGTGTTCTGCATTTTTTTTTTTTCCAATCACAAGCTTGCCACAGCAGACTAATTATAAGACGGAAGAGAATGGGAAGCGCACCGGCACAAATTCCGACTAGCTTTGGTCATGAGCTGAGAGCTTGTCTTCGTTGCCGGCTCGTTAAAACCTACGATCAGGTCAGTTCCCTCCTTACCATTCTTCTTACATAGCCAAATAATGGGTTGAGTTAATTTTAAACAAAGGGGATATATTTATGTTGCAGTTTAGAGAGTCTGGATGCGAGAATTGCCCATTCTTTAAAATGGATGAAGATCATGAGCGTGTCGTCGACTGCACTACCCCTAACTTCAATGGGTATTTATTTATTTATTTTCATTATTCATGGGATGTCCCATTCTTTAGTTGTTCTGTGAATGCTAATGCATTCTCTTTAAAACTACAAACTTTCTCTCCATAACTATCTTATTTTCTAACGATTTGCTTGTTGCTGGCATGTTCCTAGAATAATTTCTGTAATGGACCCAAGTAGAAGCTGGGCTGCTCGCTGGCTGAGAATTGGTATGAGGGACAGTTCTGCAGTTGCTTTGCTTACATCTTTGTTTTTCCATTTGACTTCTATTTCTCCTCTCACGAACTAGTTATTGCCTTTTTATTAAGGCGGTGTGCAATATGATCTTATAAGTGCCTTTTACCCCTTGAATTTATGAGTTACAAGGATTTAAGTATTCTTGTGGAGAACAAGTATTCTTTCAAGCTTGTTTATTATACCAAGTCTGGATGCCTAGAAAGTTAGAAGACGTGGCAGGAGGATCTAGGATTGATTGTGTTTAGGATTTCTGAATCAGGTTCAGGTCTAGGTTCTATTTAAGATTAATTTGATGTTCTATTTAGGATTTCTGGTTCCTATATTTGGAAAATGAAAAGAGAGAAAGATGGACTTAATTGAAAGAAACTTTTATTAAGAATGACTAAACTATAATTTTTACAATTGAATAGCACCTCTCAAACAACACCAGCAATAACAACTAAGCTTTAATCTCAAACTGTTGAGGTTGATTATATGAATTCTTTATTTCAATTCTGCTCTGTCTATAATTAAGTAATACTAATGTAAGTAAGTAGTCTTACTAAAACACACTCTAAACTTTGCTTGGTCTTTCTTCTTCCTTCACTCACCATAATCTCTTTTACTCTTCACCAAACAATTTGTTTCTCGCCCAAGTACTCAACTCATTTATTCTAACTCTAAGTTGATGATCTCATGGTCAACAATAAATCATAGCCACATGTAAGTTTGTGGTTGAGCAACAATGGAAAATAGAGAGGATTCTGGAGAGAGAGCCGGTGGTTTAGAATTGAATGTGTTTTTACCTCCTGGAACATAGTGATGCGTCTTGTCATTTTCATGTGTTGTCACATATATGATGTGGTATACTAGATCAGCAATCCTCTTCACTGAGATTTTTCTCTTAAATCTTCTGCAGGAAGATTCGTTCCCGGTTGTTACACTCTTGCTGTCTCAGAGGCACTGCCAGAAGACTTGCAGGTTTATATCTTTGTGCTCACTGCAATTTATATTACTCATTGCTGAAAATGATTTTCCACTTAAGTAAATAATTTTTCTATCTACTTAGTCACTCAAAGGTTAAGAGGATTAACTGAGTATTGACTTATGCATGCTAAGCACAAGTCCAATTCAGCTGGTTAGTACTAACTTACTGCTGACTTAAGAGGATTAATAGTTTGAATGTTCCATCAGAATCAACTGCCTTTTAAGTGTGAACATGTTGAGGTTGATTTGCTATTTTATAGGTCGTGTCTGAGAAAAAGATGGAATGGTGCTTGTTAAGTTTACTAGTGTTTATGTTTGTCTTGCTACTTATTTGAACCATGCACTGTGGTCTCTTTATGCTGCAAGTTCATGGCACTTTAAAATTCCAAGATTTTGGAGCATTTTGTACTGCTGTGAAGGTTACTATTTCCAGAATGCGCTCGTTTGCACCATTTAGCCTCATGTTACTGGTCATGCTAATTGCTGCTTATATTGGTGGTTGAACGTCCCTTCTCTATCTCCTTAACCCTTCTTTTCTTCTTCCCTCTCTCCTTTTTCCTTTTTTCTTACTTTGAGATTAAGGTGGAATACGTTTCATGTTGATTTTGTTTAACTTGACGGCTGAAGGTAGAATTCCATTTCTTGATTTGGGATTATAACGGATCAGTCTTTAAAAAATTTCATGAGATTCTTTTTGGCTGCTAAATACTTTTCTGTGGCTGCATTTTATATGGCAGATAGGCAGAGAGAATCACAAATAGACAAAATGGAAGAATTAAGCTGACTACTATGCTTATTTGATCTTTTATATTTTGAACTTTATGTTCGTTCTCTTATGTATATTGTGCGTCATACGTCATCTAAATTGACCATTCTGTTGGGCTTCTTGCAGAATTTATGTGAAGATGAACGTGTGCAATACATTCCACCAAAACGTGTGTGAGGGTAAAGTTGAATTTTTATTTTTGTCGAGTTGAATCTCCAACTTTGTGAGACAGGGTTTTCTCAAGTGAATGTCCAGTCAGTATCTTTTCTAAGCTTACCTGGCTGCTAATGCAATTTGCACTTGTGGGCAATGTTTCGTGAGATGTAATCAATTGAAAACTACATTTGAAACTGTATTCCTTAGTACTTGAATACTCTTACCCCATTCACTATATGTAAATATTTTTCAAGGAAAATATTTTTTAAATGACTTATTTTTCATTGTTTGGTTGTAATTTATAAATGAGTTAAAATATTAAAATTTTTAACTTATAAGACCATAAAAAAAAAAATAATAATAATAATATAAGTTTTATATTTTAATAATTTTAAGTTAAATATAAGAATAATGTGAAAAAAAATATATTAAATTATGAAAGCTGCTGGTGACTGGTGGTGGTGGTCGACAATAGCCGATGGTGGTAAACAGTGAGTGGTAGTAGTGGCTATCGATAATTATTAAATTGTTAAAATATGGATATATAAGATTATAATAAGTTTATTAAAATTCGGAAAATGTTCTCTTGAAAATGGGAACTCATTTTCTTTAAAAATTGCTTAATTTTTCTTTGACACTTATATTTTTGAACGACTCAAACAACAAAAAAATTATAAAAAATATTTTTCAGCAAGTTATTTTACGAAAAAACAAGTGGAGTATTAATTCTGTCATATTTCTATACTTTTAATTTGGTCTCTGGATGTCTTTGGTCTTTTCTGATTTTCAGTCCATTCTCTTCTTTTTTAGGTATGATCGCACAGCTAGCTATTTCCGCCTCCTTAACATGGGAAACTTTTAAAGAGTTGTTAGTTGTTGTAACATAGTAGCTATTACCTACTCTATTAGTTATTAGTTCTTTTAATCTCTAAAAGTTATTATAAAGTTGTATAATCATAATGTTAAAAGTCAGCTCAAAAGTTGTTGTTGAACATGGTCTAATTGAATTTTTGTATATATATAGTAATTTTATAACATATTTCTAATATAATTTTTTTAAAAAGTTTTTATTACAGTTAAATTATATTTTAATGTATTTATTTTTATTTAAATTTGAGAATTTATTTTCCATAAACAAAAAAAAAATTCCTTTCTCAAATTAAATTCTTGAACAATACATTTTAATAGTTAAACTACTTATTTTGTATAAATAAAAATATGAAATTGCAAACAAACCATTTATAGGTAATTAAACTTGACATTTGAGATATGAATTTTTATTCTTTTTGAGTTTGAGTGAATAAATATTATCATTGAAACTTGATTTATTGATTTATTATCTATGAATTGGATCTCTTTCTCATATTTATAATTACCGGTCTCTTGTATGACGTGCGGTTGCACGTTGACTATATTCATTATATACTCATTTGTTTTTCTACATAATATTAAAGTATAAATTTTGTTTAGATTAAAATAAATACAAGTGGTTATTTTGTATTGCATTTTATATTACAAACTACTTGTAATGCTACTTCTTATGTACTTAATTCTATTTTTATAAAATGAAGTGATCTCAGAATAATGTTCAGCCCAATCCTATAACTAATCCTTTAGTTTCTAATTTATAAATGCAGATTTTAAAAATCCTGATAAGTGCCCGAAAGAAAATCAAGTCATCACTCAATCTCTAACTCCCTACTCTCAATCCCAAATCAATATTCATATATAACTATAATGAAAATAATAAAAAATTATTTTTTATTGCAAGGTAAAAGAAAAGAAATGAGAAGATGATTTGAATTGATAATGAAAATCACTTCGACTACAATTGCAGTATTATTTACGTAATGCATCAGAGAAATGAATATATGTATACACACACAAATTCTTGAAACTCCAAAAAGTGACCTAAACAGTTTTTTTTTTCTATTTTTTAAACACTAGTTTCTTTTAAGAGTAAACAAACTTATGATATAAGAGAAAAAAAATATCAAGAAGATTAAAAATGTTTAATCATTAATAGGCTGTCTATTTATTGAAGGAAGATATAAATCTCTTACTAAATTAAATTAAAACGATAGTAATTACAAATTATTCAGTAACGAAAAATAAAATAAAAATTATTATTAGGAATAACACTTTTCTAAAACTCACATAAGAAAAAATGTCTCAATGTATAAAAATGTACCAATATATCAATAAATTATTATATATATATATTTTAAATTAAAATTTTCAACCGTTTGCCATCCAAGGTTTAATTATGTAAATTCTATTTGAAATTTTACTTCTTAAAAATAATATCACATCAAACCTTACAAACATAAAGAAAATAATATTAATAAAAATAATATACTTTTTTTCTTCTTTTCTTTTATTTCACATATCTAAAAAATTAATAATATTCCTATTTGAAAAATTTATATTTAAAAATATATCTATTAAATTATACAAAACATGAAAAAAGAAATTAATAAAAAATATATCTTTCTTTTTTTTTTTTATCTATCCCTAGATACATATTAAAATTAAAATCAAATAGAAGTTAATTTTTTTTTTATTTAATATAATAATATTAAAAGTTTTCAAATGTCCTTATTATCAATTAGTATAATTTCATTAAAATAATAAATTTAGTAAAAATAAAATTTAAAAATTTTTAAATGCTTAGGGGGTAGTTTGTTATATTTTTTGTTTTTTGTTTTCATTCTAACAAACCAAAACCAATGTTTTTGTGATTTTGATTTTTTTGAAATTTTTGAAGAACTGTTCTTTTTCTTTTCCTCTGATTTTCTTTTTTTTATAAACATTTTTAATATACAAAATCACTCATATATATATATATATATTATATTAAAAGAGATAAAAAATATATATATATATATATATATTAAAAGAGATAAAAAAAGAGACTACGATAATAAAATATTTAAAAAGATATAATTTTTAATTGAAACACGAAAAACCTGTGACATGTAGGAGATAGATTTGTAGGAGATGGAGACTTATAGGAGAGACATGTAAGAGAGAGAAGAGAGAAGCATATCATCAAAATAAATAAATAAAACCGTGTAAACTACAATTTATAGTTTCATAAAACACGTTTTTTGTTTTTAAACTGTTTTGAAAAAGTTAAAAAATAAATTTAAACACTTATACAACAAACATGTTTCATTTTTTTTTTTTACCAAAATTAATCAGAAAACTGAAAACAACAACAATAACAAACGCCACCTTAATTATTTATAGTATTTTTTTAAAAATAATTTTTCTTATTCATTAGGATGCCTGATGGATCGAAATAATATTGCGGGTTACACAACAAGGAATAATCCGCCTATAGACTCACCAAATTAGTGAAAACGCTTGCAGTCAAGAAGATTCAAACTCGAGACCTCTCACTCTTCATATAAGTGGGAAAACAATCAGAGCACTCATGATTAACTTAAAAAATAATTTTTATAAATATATCCGATCAACTAATAAAATGTAATTTTTTAATTGACTATAACTAAGGTTATTTTAGGACATCCTGAATTTCATCAAAGGCGTTATCAGAAATCTCATTATTCCCTTCATTCCCACTTTTATGTATAGTAAATATAAATATAGATAGATAGATATAGAAGCATAGACATATTATTTATATTTATTGGTTGTGTTCCATTTATTTTAACTCAACTTATTATTTTAATGCAATTTGTATTTATTATTCAACAAATTTTTATAATACATTTTATTTTGTCTTATTGCAAGTGATTACATGCAAATACACTTATAAGTCATACGAAAATAAATTTATTTTAGTTAGAAGTTTTGTTTTATGATTCAATTTATTTGAACTCAATAAGAAATTTTATTACTCTTTAAAAATGTTGAAATTTCTTCTAGCAAAGCATTGGAAAGCTGAAGAACAAGAAAATAATTTTATCATAATTAATTATATCCAACTCAGTTTTAAACTCAATTTGGAGGGTCTTCAAAGTTTTTAGGGATATGGAAAAATATCATCTATAAAAATTTAATAAGAAATTATATATAAAAAGAATCAAAACACAAGGACATACAATAGGTACAAACAACATGCAACGCATGTTTAAAATAAATTAATATATCTATATATAATGAGTTACCAATGGCTTATCTCGGCAAGCATCTTGGCTTATAATGTGTTTTTTTATACTTTCATATTGTGTAAAAGCAATAATAAGGAGTGAGGTTCAAAATCAATAGCGAATTGATAAAGGATTGGATGTAATCTTTGTTCACTCTTTAGGCTATAACTCTTTTGACAGAGAATTTTTTAAAAAAACTTGGTATTAATGAAAATAGACGTCAAGAGCTTTCCAACAGTATATCATGGACCCAACTCAGATGTCAAATAAGTTATGAACCGGTCGAACTAGTTGAAAGTAGAATTGAATCGAATCAAAAACCCTAATCGCACTCGTGATTGCTGTCGACTGCCAGCCTTAGGTGTTTAACTACAATGGCGGTACGCTGACCACCGGTGATTACACCAAGCTTGATTAGCGGTTGTGCGTAGAATCCAACGATGAAAAATGCCTTTTTCTCCTTTAGTTGAACACCTATAAATAGATGCTTAATTTTCACTCCAAAAGCACTCAAAATCTCTTTGAAGTATTGATCTTTGCAAAATACATTCTAGATGCCTTAATTATAATTCAACTATCAAATCATAATTCAAATTTACGTAGCAAACAAATAATAAATTTCATAAACAAATTACGTTTCATAAAAAGGACAACACATAGTCGCATGAAATACATAGTAATTCTATTTATTGTTAATTACAACAATATAACTGCAACTTAACAATAACTGACAGATGAAACAAAATATCCACAAAATTAATTTATAGTGTGTAAATGTCAACTTTACCATAGTTACAAAACCCAACATAATCCTATAAGATTTTAGCATGGGAGATTCCTTGTCTTTAAGAACCCAATCCCTCTTGGTGATAGATTCTTGAGTTTGCAAGAGAGTATTGAGTTTGTAAGACATTAACTCGATTGTCACTTCTCACATTGTGTTGACATTTTGTAACACCCGCCGTCCGATCCCGAAAGACCCGACGGTGGATGCCACATTCGGTGCCGGAGGCACCGTCCTAACCTACATAAGAATTTGAAGTTGTAACACCCCTTCCCGGTCCACCCGTAAACCCGAATGAACCGAACCGAGACGCTACAAACTGGTTGGCTGTATGGCCTGACATGCTGAAATGAACCGAACCAGACGCTACAAACTCTGTTGGCTGTATGGCCCTGACATGCTTGAAGATCATAATGTATAATTGAGATATAATATCTAGCTAATGGTTGTTTACATTAAAATGTACTAATTAGTTTACAAGAATGTTACTAAGTTTAACAATGAATTGGGCCTGCCAGACTGGTGTGCCCGTACTATCATGAAAAGGCTAGACATAAGATACACGATCCCAAGAGTAGCTACCTAGAAAGACTGAGTCTTTCTCAAGATGATCTTGCAGTAGTTGTAAGCTGACTCTCTCGGTCCATCTCAAAAAACCTGCGAGTAAAACCAGGTAACTCGCTGAGAAATAAAGTCTCCAGTGGATTCTCAACATAATAAAGAAACAATTACAGCACAATACATAGGTAGAAAAAGCATGTAAAAGGCAATAATGGATAATTAAACATATAATCTACAGTATAACATGAACTCCTACTTTATTGCATTTAACCTGTGAAATTATCTTCGTACTGTTTATAATACTGTATGAATTCAATGATAATGTTTTATGTCAAGATATCTTTATGGCTCCATAGATATAGTGAAACCGGAAGTGATAGAAAAAAACTGTATGAGAACTGGATGAGATACTGTATGCTTGGCTGCTATGGCCCATATAAAGTCATATTCATCCAGCCAACGGCCCTGTAGGCGCGGAGTATCAAAACATGTATGGGTGCAGATCTGGCATCCTATGTCGCGGACATATCTTATCGACATGGTTTTAATCCTAACCTCAAGTGGAGCATAAGTTGGTATGTCAATAATATAACACAAGCATCATTATTAATAGTTCAATAACTTCATAAATCATAATGTTTATTGGATTTCACATCATTTGCATTGCCTTGCAGTGTTGTTTTGATACAATGTTCTAATGTTGTAATTTTTGTTTTTAAAAAAATGATTGAGGCATACAATTTGAGCAAAAGGAAAATCCCAATTGGCATAGAGAAATGAAGTTCCAGAAAAGTGCGAGGAAAACAAGTTCGCGAGCGCGCCTTGCAAAGTCCGAGCGCGAGAATGCAAAAGTGGAAGAGTCAGTAGTTTTATTCGGCACAAGTCACGAGCGCAACAGTGGCAAAGTTCCGCGAGCGCGTAAAGTGCAAAATATAGAGTCAGAGAGTTTTCAGGTGAAAGGGTCGCCTGAGCCGCCGCAAATGAAAGTCGCTGAGCTCGTCATCAATCGCGCGCGCTTGCGTCTGCGTTTTCCACCTGCGACAGTCTAATACTCTTTTGGTCATATCTCTCAAATTACAACTCCGATTTGGATGATTCAAAACTCCTGTAGCTAACACATAAGGAAAAAATAACGTCTTCTATGGACACTTCCTAATTCCATCAGTTAAATGGGGTCAAAATCAAGATGAAGTTAACTGGTAAAATTCCACAAAACCTGTTTCATGCTACCAATCACTATTTATCCCATCTTCATTCCTCCCCTGTTTGCGTTCACCATTACCAGTCCTCCCACTGCAAAACATGAAGCAATATGTGATCTCTACTAGCAAACACACCACCAACAATATTCTTCATGCAAGAGAATGGTAAAATGAAAGAGCATATCAATGAACCTTTACTCCAATAAAGCTTTGAGCTCCTTCGTTTAACTCCTTTTTTCCTACTTACCTTTGAACTCACTGTCACCTAATACAAATTAAGAATTCTTATATAATATTCTAAAAATAGCACCAAATGAATCAATGTATGAACTCCAAGAAGGTTTTACTTTTACTTGTTAAAGAGAAGTTGAAGTTAAGGTCTTAACTACCTATGAAGATGGATGGAAAGGAAGGAGATGAAGAAATGAAGATAAGGATGAAAAAGAAAAAGTGAAATGGTTATTAACGGGTAGGCCGATCAAAATGATCAATGAATTTTATGTGAAATGATCCAAATGGTACCCAAAATTGTCAACAGGTCGTTACAACTAAGACCCAAGCTTGGTCCTTTTAAATGCAAATAAATCCTCAGGCCCATATGCTTTGATCCTGTTTTTCTCTCAGATCAAGTAAGTCCACTTCTTATAAACCCGTAAGTCCACTTATAAACCCATTCTACCCCAACCGGGTTTGGTTTGGCCCGACTCAATTCGACTCTATGAAATGACTCGACTCAGTAGGATGTCACAGAAGTGACTTAGTATTCACAAATTTAGCATGTCATAGTATTTTGTTTTGAAAATGATTTGGGAGAGTCATACAAAAAAATTGCAAGAGTTTCCCCTAAAAATAAGTTGCCAAACATATGAATACAAAGCACTCCCAAATTCAAACTCCAAACCCCATTAAACTCCATTAACAACACAATAGCACTTCTATAATTTCATACCTACATAATTCCTCAATAACATTTTAATATTCGTCAATTCAATACACTTCTATAATTTCATATCTACATAATTTCTCAAATTTCCTTACTTAATATATATTCACACCCATAATCACTATTCACTAATTCTCTAAATTCTCCAAAAATATTTCTTACTTACTTTCTACCTAAACAAAACCATGCATACATGCTTTCAAAATGTTAAATAAAAACCCATAAAAACCATGCATACATGCTTCAAAAATGTTAAATAAAATATAAAACATATATAGTAATTTTTCCGGACCAAAAATAATATCGACTCCCGGACTTGTGGTACTATTCACAGACCGGAAAACTACTATTGAAACACAGAAAAAACGGGGCGTTACACATTTATTTCCGATTGATGTTTTTCAAAATTTTTTTAGTATCAAAGGAGGGAGATTTGAACTTGGATCTATTACCAGATCGTATATACATTTTCCACTACGTTATGCCAGGTCCATTTGATGTTTTTCAAATTATACCATTACACTTAAAATTTCTTAACTTATTTCAATCAACAAACAATTGTCTTTCTTCTTCCTCTTATTTCAAGTGGTACTTCTCTAATTATTCAATGGTGCTCAAACAAGACCTCCTAAATTAGCATCCTTGTAAATTGGTTCTTCATCCCAAATCAATTAAAAGCATGGGAAAAACAGAAGAGAGGAGGTTGCTCATAACAAAACCAAACTCAAAACGGTCCTTAACGAAAAAAGAAAAAAAAAAACTTAAGCAGGGCATGCAAAATTCAAATTAATGAGCAAGTTAATAAATTTTGAAATCCAAAGTTTAAAAGAAATCGTGTTGAAGAAATGAGAGATAGATTGATACAATGAAGGAGTCTGAGATTTAATGGGAGAAGCTTTGATTCAATGAGTTCGGAGCACTTATGAGATTCTACTTTATAAATTTACATGTTCCTATGTGTTTATTGAGATTGCTAAGTTTCGTACCACGACTGTGTTTGGCAGTAGCTTTTTAAGTTTTTAACATTTTAACGGTCAAACTGTTAAATGTTATTTTTATTGTGTTCGGTAATATATTGTTTGAATTAACTTTTAAAGGTTAACGTAGCGTTTTATAAAAAGTTAACTCATTCAATGTTTAATTTTTAGCGTTTTATGAAAAGCTACTCAAACAGCTAACAGCTAACAGTTAAAAGCTACTAAAACAGTTAATAATTGCCAAAACAACTAATTTTGCGGAATAGATTCCATATCATGTCTGCAGTGTTCTAAATTAGCATGAAGCACTAAATCAATATTTTTTTAAAAAAGTTCTGGTTATTTTTGGGCTTAATTTGATTTATTTTTTAGTATATAAGGTTTTCGGTTTGACAAAATGGGAATAAAACTAAACTGAAAAAAATAAATTTTATTTTTTAATTAAAACTGAATCTGAATCCAACACTTTAAAATCAAACTAAATCAAAACCAAACTGAATCGATCTGTTTGGTTCAACCCATGGGTCCAATATACGTGGGTCCATGTAGCTCCTATAAAACCGCCTAATTTTCTCATTACTCATTTAATTTCTCGACTGAGAAAATGAGAATTAGCTAAGAAAAACAGAGGGAAAAGTATAGCGAAGTGCGAATTTCTGTTAATCCTGTAAATTCCACTCGCTTCGCAGTGATCCCTAACCAATTCGAAATTCTCTCCCTGAATCACACGCCAAAACACATGAAGCCTGTACAAATTGAATTCTCTTAAATAGCTTAGTCTATCGAAGTAGAATTTGAAGCAGAGCTAAGAGAGAAGCTCTTACTGTGAAACCCTAAAGCCAATTTGATAAGGAGTTACTTGTTTCGTGGAGGAGTATAGTTACGGTTTTTGGCACTTTCTTCCTTTGTTTCTCAGGAGTCTCGACTGCTTGGCGGCATCATGAGTCCTATTCAGAATTTTGAGCAACACTCCCGCCATCTAGTGGGGCCTGACCTCCGTATGTTCACCCTATCTCTCTCGTTTTGTTATTTTTGTTGCTTGTTTGATGAGAAACTGGAAGAAAGGAGAATATTAGTTGAAGAACGTTTGCTGTAATAAGTAAAATGATAGTTATATAAGTTATTGAGTGGCTATTGAACGCCATGCTTGCCTTTTCTTTTCTTACATTTTCTCACGAACCAAATACAATGTTTTTTGGTAAAATGATTGCCTCCTAATAACATAACTGAGCAATACTGAATAAATGGTTGGTCTCTTGTGCTCTTAATTATGGGTTTTCTAATGGGGCTATATTCCTGTGGAAGATTGAAGTTGTTTGTTGAAGATATATATAGAAGATTGAAGTTGTTTGTTTGAAAGATATATATATTATATATATATATATATATAATATATATATTATTTTTTTTTTGTTCTCATGTCTAACTGTATTTTCCCCCGCTATTTTTCTTTTCACCTGTTTTCCAGTTGGAAAAACTGATGCACATGTCATTTACCACACTACCACCAGTATATATTTTTTTTTTGTCTCATGTCTAACTGTATTTCCCCCGCTATTTTTCTGTTTCACCTGTTTTCCAGTTGGAAAACTGATGCACATGTCATTACCACACTACCACCAGCCGCACCATCACCACAGTCACTGTCAGCAAAGCCTCTGGCTTTTTCAAAAAGAATAATTATTGTTCAATCAATTATATTCCTAAATTCTAAGTGAAAATGGAAACTGGGAAAAGATTGTTTCTATGACAAATAGGCCCTAATGCTTTTATTTCTTATTTTTCCTCCATTTTCTGCTGTCCAATTGCAACATATGACATTAGTTATAAGTTTATAACTTATAAGCTTTCTACAATTTCTTTCTCTGTCTCTTTCTCTATCGCTATGTCTTGGTAATTCTTTCATATTTAATTTAAAACAGCAATTCAGACAAGGCTACAGATGGCAATGGAGGTGCGTGATAGTCTTGAGATTGCCCACACAGCAGAGTACTTAAATTTCCTTAAATGTTACTTTCGGGCATTCTCAGTCATTCTTATACAAATTACAAAGCCACAGTTAGTAGATAATCCTGAACACAAGCTTAGAAACATTGTTGTGGAGATCCTCAATCGTCTCCCCCACAGTGAAGTCCTTCGCCCCTTTGTTCAGGATCTTTTGAAGGTTGCAATGCAAGTGCTTACAACAGATAATGAGGAAAATGGATTGATTTGCATTCGGATTATCTTTGATCTTCTTAGGAATTTTAGGCCTTCTCTAGAAAATGAAGTTCAACCTTTCTTAGACTTTGTATGCAAGATATACCATAATTTTAAATCAACAGTTAGTCATTTCTTTGATAATACGGCACAAGCTGTGGAGGATGTTAAGCCAATGGAGACTGCTTCTTCATCAGATCAAGTGATTACTGGTGCTACATTTGTTGGAAATGGGCAGCTTAACCCAAGTACCCGTTCATTCAAGATTGTCACTGAAAGTCCACTTGTGGTTATGTTTTTGTTTCAATTGTACGGCCGACTTGTTCAAACTAATATTCCTCACTTGTTGCCTTTAATGGTTGCTGCAATATCTGTTCCGGGTCCTGACAAGGTTCCTGCTAGTTTGAAGAGTCACTTCATTGAACTGAAGGGTGCACAGGTTAAGGTGAGTGTTAATTGTTCATGACATCCTTTGACTGCTTTACCTTGCAAATGCTTTGGTTTTGTGCATATTGATGTTGCAATGGTATTTCTGAGTTGCAGTTGATTGGCGTGCTATACTTGTGTATAGACTATGTACAACAAGACAAGTTTTTGTTTTCCAAATTATGGAATCTAAGAATTGAACAGAAATCTCAAGTCTAGGGAATCATATCCTGTGGCAAGGATCTTCAGTTTGGAGGATTGGCTTAATCCAGCCGGCATTGAGAGTGCACTGGTGATGCCATTAAAGAAAAAGAATTGAAAAATATTGTTTCATTGTATTTCCCTCTTAAAAGTAGCTTGAGTTTAAATCTGAAGTAGCTCAAGGGCAACTCTCATTTTTAGATGTTACAGGCATGGCTATTATTTTACTCAGTCAATATTTGATCTCTTAGTGCTAGAGGCCTAGATTAGTTTTAGCAAATTTTCCTTTAATACATTAGAAATCTTTCAAATATGTTCTAAAAATCTTTCATATTCCTCTGTTTGCAAATTTATCAAAGTTCTCTAGTGAAGGCAATCTTCTTATCTTCTCATATGCCCTGCAGGATTGCAATTCTTACCTCTTCTAACAAACTGTTTGGGGAGGGGAGAGAGACACATAAAATAGATGTGTTATCTCTAGAAAGACCAACTATGGATTAGAGGCATACATTATAATGCTGCATCTATTCTACTGAAGCTTATTTATTTGTATTTTATTGTAACTGTTACCTTTAGATGATTTTGATTATTTCTTTACCATTTTGAATTGTTGCAGACAGTTTCCTTCTTAACTTACCTGTTGAAGAGTTATGCTGATTATATAAGGCCCCACGAGGAAAGCATATGTAAAAGTATTGTTAATCTGCTTGTTACATGTTCTGATTCTGTATCCATTAGAAAGGTGAAAGATCTCTTGTCTAGTAAGTTCCGTACTTTGTCAATTGTTCTTCTGGTGGTAAACAATATTAATATCCGAGCTTGTTTATGTAGGAATTGTTAGTTGCTTTAAAGCATGTCCTTGGAACAGATTTCAAGAGGGGGTTATTTCCTTTAATTGATACACTTTTAGAAGAGAGGTAAGACCTTCGATCTTGTATGCTTCAGTGAGCGCAAATTACAGTGAGATGCTAGAAAATGAATTTTGAGATTTGTTGGGGCATGTCGAAGGCATGGGAATAACACTTTATTCTGCATATTTTGTGCATAATTTTATATAGAAACTAAGCCAGTAATTGACAATTTTGAGAATGAAAACACGAGGAGGAGAAAAAAAAAAATGAAAATGCAACGAAAGTACTGTTCTTTGGAACTTCTCCCTCCACCTAGAAAATCATTTTGATGGAAGAAATTAAATATATATGAATTTCTATGAGCTAATTCAAGAAGCCTGATGTAGTCACTGGGTTTTGCAAGGAATATAGTAGTGCATACTTGATATGATTTTGCAATTGTTTTGTGTACTGAGTCAATCGCTATTTTTAAGTTTTCTGCTTGTTTGCTTTGTTACTGTCCTTCAAAATTCATGTTTCTTTTTTATTCCTTTGGTGTTTAAGTCATTTGAATCTCTTTTGATTGTTGGCATACAATTGTGCATCTAAATGGCTTGTAATTTTTGGTGCTTGAATATCTTTTTTTTTTGTTATATTTAATATTTCTTTTTGAAACCTTCTCTTCTGTGCTCTAGGGTTCTAGTTGGAACTGGTCGAGCGTGCTATGAGACATTGAGACCATTGGCTTATAGTCTACTGGCAGAGATTGTTCATCATGTCAGGAGCGACCTTTCCTTATCACAGGTGCTTCTTTTATCAGATAGTCTAAATCACTGGTGTAGCTAGATAATTTGTTGACGTGCCATGCTAGGATTTTAATAAAAAATATAACTTGTAATATAATGCTCAAAAATAAACTGTTTGTATTTGAGTGAAAATTGCAATAAAAAATTCAGCAGCTCTTTTAAATATATTTGCTAAAATTTTTAAATTAAACATAGTAGGTAATGAAGATCTCCTAAAATGAAATAAAATGCGAAAATGAAGAAAAAGATAGAAGAGAAATCAAATTTCTTTCTCGAAATGAAAATTTATGTTAGTGATATTATCATATTATGAATCCTTATAAAGTTGCATTCTGATAGTGCTTTCAAACTAGAAAAAGATTTTCTGCAATGAGTTGGAAAACTGAAAATAAAAAAGAAGACAAAATTGAATTACAAATTGATTTCCATGATACATTTTAAATTGAAAATTTTGAATCTAATAAATGATAAAGAAAAATGAGGACAAGCCTAGGTGCAATAATAAGTGTCAATCATGGGTTTGAGTTGTGGAATTTGTGAATGATAGATGACTCTTCCTTGACCCTTGCAAAGCGTAAGCGTCATGCAAGATAAACTAACTAGGTTCTTATATTGCCACAATAGAAATCTACCTTGATTGATTAAACATTTCAATTTAATTATGACAATTAATCAATAGTTACTTGAACATTTATTGTAAAACTTGTGCCATTTGGAAATGATAAAAATTAGTTTATTTGTATATATTTAAGCAACAGAATTTTTGGACTCCTTTTTTTCTTATCTTAGATAAGGTGAGGAATTAGACTATAAAATGTGGATTTGTTTCTAGGAATTACTGTCATAGATTTATATGTTAAAGTTTAGATAAATTGAGGGAGCCCAAAATTCTTTTCCTTTTAAGAGTAAGAGAACATGCATATATAGGATACTATATGAGAGAGAGAGAGCCCAAAATTCTTTTCCTTTTAAGAGTAAGAGAACATGCATATATAGGATGCTATATAAGAGAGAGGGAGAGAGAGAGAGAGAGAGAGACTAAAGGTCAAGTCTGGTTGCCCGGAAAGATTATTATCAATACATGTGTTAAAGAAACAACATAAGAGGCCCTGCCCCCCATCTCCTTGCCCCCAAGTTTGTTGTTTTTGTTGACTTGCATAATGGTCATGCTGTCTATTTGTTTGTGTAGCATTGCTTTGTACTATAACATTCGGATTTAGCTTCTGATTTTAGCTTCTAGAGAGAGGAGAGAGAGAGAGAGAGAGAGAGAAGACTAAAGGTCAAGTCTGGTAGCTGAAAGATTATTATAATACAAATGTGGGTTAAAGAAACGAACATAAAGAGGCTCTGCCCCCATCTCCTTTGCCCCCAAGTGTTGTTGTTTTTGTTGAACTTGCATAATGGTCATGCTGGTCATTTGTTTGTGTAGCTATGCTTTGTACTATAAAATTCGTGATTTAGCTTCTAGAGAGAGAGAGAGAGAGAGAGAGGAGAGAAGGAGACTAAAGTCTAAGTCTGGTTGCCCGAAAGATATTATCAATAAACTGTGGTTTAAAGAACAACCTAAGAGCCCTGCCCCCCATCTCCTTGCATAAGAGGCCCTGCCCCCCATCTCCTTGGCCCCAAGTTTGTTGTTTTTGTTGACTTGCATAATGGTCATGCTGTCTATTTGTTTGTGTAGCATTGCTTTGTACTATAACATTCGGATTTAGCTTCTCTCTCTGTGATTTTTTGGTTGTTGCTATCTGTTAGCATTTAGCTTCAAAATAGATGTTCTTAATATTGTTAGCATATCTTATTTTCTTAACATCTCTTCTACCTGCAATATGCTAGTATCTATTGGTTAGTATTATCATTTGTCGCCAATATGTAAAACAAAGAACTTAAGAGAGTTCTCACTTAATTGTGTGAAATGTTATGAGTTCCTATTTATTGGAAAATCCATCCACTAACAAGTTTAACTATTGTGTTGCAGTTATCACGGATTATTTACCTGTTCTCGAGTAATATGCATGATGCCTCATTGTCACTCAGTATCCACACCACCTGTGCTCGGTTGATGTTGAATCTGGTGGATATGCTAGCTCCCAGCTAGTTAATATAAGTCTTTATGTTTGTTATGTTATGCAATGCATAGATTTCATCTTATGTGTCTGTTTGGGTTTAGGTAGAGCCAATATTTGAGAAAGGTGTGGACCAGCCTTCTATGGATGAAGCTCGGATTCTACTGGTTTGTATTTCAATTCTGCTTGTTTTTCATTTTGAGGATTCTCCATTTTTCTATGAATGATTTCTTTTTGTATACAGGGGCGTATATTGGATGCTTTTGTTGGAAAATTTAGCACTTTCAAGCGCACAATTCCTCAGGTATATGTGCTTGTTGATTGATTTCCTTTTTGTACCATGTTGGCACATGGTCAGATACATTGCTGTAATAATACTTGACTTCTTTTGTCATCTGCCTCTGATAAGGTTCAATTTGTGCATTGACTCTAGGATTGGTTGGTTATAGTATGGTAAAATTGATACCATATGCTAAACCATTTTACATGTTCTTTCTTTCTCCATGTTTTAGGTGAATGTATAATTGCTTTGGGGCTTCATCTTAGTTTGTATTCGAGATTATGTAGATATCATTTATTTATAGATATATATTTTTTGGGTGAAAGTGGTGGTATTCAATTAATTTTATGTCGTTCAATGTGAGTGTTGACTTTGGAATTGCTGGTAGCATTTGACAGTTTGTGCCTTGCTTATGTATTTTGTTTGTTCAAAGGATATTGCTGGTTGACATTTGTGAGTGGATAGGATATCTAACAGACACATAGTGGAGCTGGGGGCGGGGGACACAGCCCTACCAAACGTTTTAAAACTATTTTTTATGTATGTAAAATTTACTTCATTTTTTTTAGTAATTTTCATTCCCCACCAAATTTACGTTCATTTTTTTTTAGTAATTTTCATTCCCCACCCCCCCCTCCCCCCCCACAAACACAACACACACACACACAAAACAAAAAAAAAATGTAAATTATTTTTAGATATGTTATTTTGCACCTCAATCTTTCAATACTTTCATTTACCCTTCAATTATTCAAAAGCATTCTATGTTTGTATATGTATTTTTCCTCATCCATAAATATCTTTAGATTTTGTTTCCCAAACTTATATTTCAGTTTTTCCCCCCCCCACAACACACACACACACACACAAAAACAAAAAAAAAAATGTAAAATTATTTCTTAGATATGTATTTTGCACCTCAATCTTTAATAATTTCCAATTTACCCTTCAAATTATTCAAAGATTCTATGTTGTATATGTATTTTTACCTCATCCATAAATATCTTTAGATTTGTTTCCCAAAATTTTCAGTTTTTTTCATTGTATATGTTTTTTTTGAACTTTATCTATTGCTACTTTTCAACTTGTTAAATGTACTTTTTAACTTTCAATTTGTTTGTATTTTGAATTTGTTTAAATTTTTTTTTTTTTGCTTTGCTTGTTAAAAATTGATACACTTTATTTTCGGTGATAGTTGTTGGAGGAAGGTGAGGAAGGAAAGGAACGTGCTACTTTGAGGTCAAAGCTTGAACTACCTGTGCAGGTTGTTTTTATGACTTCTGTTGAGATTTTGCTAATTCTATGTTTTTCAATTTCTTATATGGACTATGTGTCTGAGTTGCTTAAACCATCAAATCAAGTTTTTGTCTATTCATTGTGGTGTTTACTCATCAAAGTATCTTTAGTTTGAAGTCTAATTCATGTATCAATATTTCCAATTAGTATCTTTTTCAATCAAGTTCTAATACTTTTTAAATGGATTGGGTCTAAAATAGTGTATCTGTTAAACTTGCAATTTCTCAATACCAGAATCTGTTAGTCATAATTAAATTTAACCCACCTTACCTTTCTCCCCTTAGCAAATTCTTTTGAAAAACTTTTTTCTTTCATTTGTTGGTTTACTTTGAAGAGAATTTGGTAATAGGAACTATGCCAATGTACTTTGCAGTATAGCTATTTTGACCATAAGGTGGAGTATTTGGATAGAGAGGAATGTTCACATTTTAAAGAATCATGTCTTTTTTTTAATTAAATTTGCTGTGGGATAGCGTGGTCTTAAGCCTATTTGGACAGAAGAGTGTCTTTGTTGATTCATGATGTGAGTGGAAAGGATATTTTGTTTTTCCATTTTTCTCTGATGTCTGGTGTGAATGTGTTTGAAAGCAATCATTTCTTTCTTGCTTCCTGTCTTTCTTCTTCTTCTTCTTCTCTGATCTTGACATGTTGTTAATTGCAGGCAGTTCTGAATTTGCAAGTTCCAGTGGAGCATTCTAAGGAAGTCAGTGATTGTAAGAATCTGATCAAGACATTAGTTATGGGTAATTGACTCTCTTCCCTTATTTCTTTTATTTACTTTATCATTTGTAGCACTTGAGGAATTATTTGCTGTCAATTTTTGTCATATCATTTACCAATGTAATTTTTCCTTGTATTATTATTATTATTATTTTTTTTAAGGTTAGAGGAGGATTCCTTGTTCTTCTGTCTGTAATTGCTGTGAATTCCTTCTTCCATCATCAAAAGTTTCTTTTTCTGAAAAATCAGCTGTGGAGAATCAAATGCAGAATTTCAATGACATTGATGTTTACCCTATCGACAATTGGACATATATGCTTTTATATTATTTATTTAGTTTATCATTTTTAACTTATTTTTCAATAGCATTTAAGGCTCTTTGGTGATTTCTTTTCAGGAATGAAGACTATCATATGGAGTATCACTCATGCACACCTCCCACGATCACAGGTTTCTTTATCTCTTTTTTATAATTTTTTAAATGTTATCCTGTCCTCCATTTTCCTATCTGATGTTTGTGATGTCTTAGGTTTCTCCTTTCACGCATGGAACACACTCACAGACACTTGTCTCACCATCATCTACCGCACCAGCACCTCAAGTATTTAAAGGAATGAGAGAAGATGAGGTATTGCATGGATGTAATTAGTTCCATGTTGTATTACTTGGAGGATTTTCTTGATCTGACATTAATTTTGGGCTTTTGTCTAGGTATGGAAAGCCTCTGGTGTCCTGAAGAGTGGCGTGCATTGCTTAGCCCTCTTCAAGGAGAAGGATGAGGAGAGGGACATGCTAAATCTCTTTTCCCAGATTTTGGGAATAATGGAACCTAGAGATCTCATGGACATGTTCTCTTTGTGTATGCCTGAACTTTTTGAATGCATGATTAGCAACACTCAACTGGTTCACATATTTTCTTCTCTTCTGCAATCTCCGAAAGTATATAGACCATTTGCTGATGTCTTGGTTAACTTTCTCGTTAGCTGCAAACTTGATGTTCTGAAGCAACCAGATTCACCTGCTGCTAAACTTGTTCTGCATCTCTTTAGATTTATATTTGGCGCTGTTGCTAAAGCACCTGCTGATTTTGAACGTATTTTGCAGCCTCATGTGCCTGTTATAATGGAAGTTTGCATGAAGAATGCTACTGAGGTTGAAAAGCCTCTTGGTTACATGCAACTTCTTCGTACAATGTTCAGAGCTCTTGCAGGATGTAAATTTGAACTTCTTCTCCGGGACTTGATCCCAATGTTACTCCCTTGCCTAAATATGTTATTGACAATGCTTGAGGGTCCAACTGGGGAAGATATGAGGGACCTTCTTCTGGAGCTATGTCTAACATTGCCTGCACGCTTAAGTGCTTTGCTACCATATCTTCCTCGTCTTATGAAGCCTCTTGTGTTGTGTCTAAAAGGGAGTGATGACTTAGTGAGCTTAGGGTTAAGAACACTTGAGTTTTGGGTGGATAGTTTAAATCCTGATTTCCTAGAACCTAGTATGGCCAATGTCATGTCAGAGGTGATTTTAGCTTTATGGTCTCACTTGAGGCCTGCACCCTACCCCTGGGGTGGGAAAGCATTGCAACTCCTTGGCAAATTAGGTGGTCGTAACAGACGTTTTCTTAAAGAGCCTCTTGCCCTTGAGTGCAAGGAGAACCCAGAACACGGGCTTCGCTTGATTCTTACATTTGAACCCTCGACCCCATTTTTGGTGCCTTTGGATCGATGCATAAATCTTGCTGTAGCAGCTGTCATGCATAAAAACAGTGGCATGGAGGCTTTCTACCGAAAACAGGCCTTAAAGTTCCTCCGTGTCTGTTTGTCTTCTCAGCTTAATTTGCCTGGCAGTGTTTCTGATGAGGGATGTACTACAAGGCAGTTGTCAACCTTGTTAGTTTCAACAGTTGATTCATCGTGGCGCAGGTCTGAGACTTCTGATGTAAAGGTCAGTATAACATTGTTGTTTAAAATGGTGCTGGCAGGTGCATTTGTTTGTGCTTTATAATCCATCATTCCAAATCACTATTCTCCCACAGCAATTGTGTTATGTTCATTTAGTTGAAATTTCTTGTGGATGATTTAATTGATGCTGGTTTAGAGCAAATATTCATGTCCTACGCTTTTTATTGTATTGTATTGTGTCATTGAACACCACTATGAATTTCCCAGGGTCCTTGAGACATGTTAATGCACCAGTTGTTTCTGCCCATTATTAATTGAGATTGACAAGAAGTTGTAATATGCTTTAATTTTACCAATCTTGTGATGAGGCTACAGTCAGATTTATTTTCTGCATTTCTTTTTTGCATGTGTTTGTATGTGTACCTGCGTATTTTTGGTCTCTCTGTAGTTCGAACCTGTATGCTAAACTAGACAAAACTACGTGTTAATCTTAATAACTATTCGAGTCTTTTTTTTTTTTTTTTTTAAAACAATTCAAGTCTTTGAATTTAATTGTGCATAAAGGCTGATTTTCTATGTTATATGACACCCTTCTTTCTGGAGAGGTTTCAATGTTCCTATATTAAAAGGTCTAACCTGTGAAGTCACTGTTGTATGCACTGTGGTTTTCATTATGTTTTTTTGAACTTGTTTCTATCCGTGCGTTTTTCTCATCTTAAATCTCTTATATAAGTTGAGGGAAGGTTAGATATCATTTAATTATTGAAGGATATGGCTTATTGTTATCCTTTCATAAGATACATGGTAAATCTCTATGTATCAGTCAAATCTGTGTATTACACAATAATACTTGGGTGTGATGCCCTTATTGCGCATTTCATCTTAGTATTCTTCTCCTTTAACTGATCTCAAGTTATGTTTTCTAGAAACTTTATGATCATGTGAAAAATTTAATAAAACCTGTTACTTCCATCCATGGTTTTGAATGATGACTGTTTCATTCATAACATGTTGCTTGTTTCTTTAATGTGATTTAGCTCACTGTTTCATGATTCATCAGTCGCCTAGAAATGGTAGAGAAAACATGAGAAGTGGCTATATATTTAGTTTTTAGGCCACAATTAACTCAATATCTTCTTTATTCTGTTAATTATTTTTTAACTTACATTTTATTAAGCTACCGTTTGAGTAATTTCATTAATGTTGTGGGTGTTTCAGTTTTATTCAGTTTGATTTAGGCTGCTATACTTTTTCTATTTCTGTAATTGGTTCCAGTTCTGTTATTTAAAATTCTGTTATTTAAAATGCTGCTTCCATCTCTTACATACCTCACCAAAAGGGGAAAAAGATAAAAAAAAAACCTATCAAAGGAAACAGAAATGAAAGGAAAAAGAATCCTTTATCTTGCTTGAACATAAATTGGATTTATTTTTCTAAGATTTTGTTAATGTGCATCTTCTAAGTAGAGTTGTTTCATTTTTTTGGAATTTTGCTAATAACTCGTTTTTTCCTTAAAAAAATAATTAATAGAAGTTCCTAAAATAATGAATGTGTCACATCATAACCATGGGTGTATCCTGGCAGGCTGACTTGGGTGTGAAGACAAAGACCCAACTTTTGGCAGAAAAGTCGGTCTTTAAGATACTATTAATGACCATAATTGCTGCCGGTGCAGAACCAGAGCTTCATGATGCCAAAGATGATTTTGTTGTCAATATCTGTCGCCATTTTGCGATGATATTTCATATTGATTACATCTCTGCTAACCCTTCAATTCCAACAGCCGCTGTTGGGGGTCTGATGGTTTCTTCAAATGCCAATGCTTCCAGGTTAAAGAATAGCCCTTCTAGTTTGAAGGAGTTGGACCCTTTGATATTCTTAGATGCTTTGGTTGATGTGCTAGCAAATGAGAACAGAGCACATGCAAAAGCTGCTCTTAATGCTCTAAACTTATTCGCTGAAACACTTTTGTTCCTTGCTCGCTCAAAACATGCTGATATGCTATTATCGAGAGGAGGCCCAGTTACTCCAATGATTGTTTCTAGTCCATCAATGAATCCTGTATATTCACCACCCCCAAGTGTTCGTATCCCAGTTTTTGAGCAACTTCTACCTCGCCTTTTGCATTGTTGCTATGGAAGTACATGGCAAGCACAAATGGGAGGTGTTATGGGACTTGGTGCTTTGGTAGGAAAAGTCACTGTTGAGACTTTGTGCCTTTTCCAAGTGAGAATAGTGCGGGGTCTGGTATATGTTCTCAAAAGGCTTCCTCTTTATGCAAGCAAAGAGCAGGAAGAGACTAGTCAAGTGCTTACGCAGGTTCTTCGAGTTGTGAATAATGTTGATGAAGCAAACAGTGATTCTCGCCGGCAAAGTTTTCAAGGGGTAGTCGAATTTCTGGCTTCAGAATTGTTCAATCCCAATGCTTCTATTATAGTGAGAAAGAATGTGCAGTCGTGCTTGGCACTTTTGGCTAGTAGGACTGGTAGTGAAGTATCAGAGTTGCTTGAGTCTCTCTATCAGCCGCTGCTTCAGCCTCTCATCATGCGGCCATTGCGGTCAAAGACCGTTGATCAACAGGTTCTCTCTTTGTTGCTATTGACTATTAATGTAACTCCTGAATTTCTTCACTGAATTGATTTGGTGGCTTGTAGGTTGGGACGGTTACAGCTTTGAATTTTTGCCTGGCCTTGAGGCCCCCTCTTCTTAAGTTGACACAAGAACTGGTTAACTTTCTCCAAGAAGCACTGCAAATAGCTGAGACAGATGAAACTGTGTGGGTTGTGAAATTTATGAATCCTAAGATGGCAACCTCATTAAATAAACTTCGAACAGCTTGTATAGAGCTACTCTGTACGACAATGGCATGGGCAGATTTCAAAACTCAAAATCATGCTGAATTGCGTGCTAAGATCATCTCAATGTTCTTCAAGTCTTTGACATGTCGGACACCAGAAATTGTAGCAGTTGCTAAGGAGGGCCTACGGCAGGTTGTATTGAGCTTTAATCACTTTGGCTATATGTGCATGTTTACTAATACGCTCATTTTTTCACCTTTCAATAGCTTCTCCTTTTTCGCTTGGTCATAATATGAGTTCAGCTGTAGATTAAGAATGGCGGTTTCAAAGAGGGTGATGATTAATGAGACCACTGACACCCTTTTAGCTCATGTTTGTTCGGCAGGACAATTGTAGCGGTTTCTTTAATATTTTCTTGTAGCTATTTATGAAAGGATGATTGTTTAAGGAATCTAGGTTGGAAATTTTAGATATGACCTTGTTTATCACCCGGTTTTTATTTAAATTCTTGCAAAGCTTGTTTCTATTTCCAAATAATCCAACAAAGGTGCTAATATTATCTGTTTATCTGTCATTCTGGCTTTATGAACTTTTTTACTTATCTCATTTTTTCTTTATTTAGAAGTCAAATGAATTTTCCTTCCTCTTTTCATATGCATTATTATTGTTTAGGTCATTAATCAGCAAAGGATGCCAAAGGAACTTCTGCAGAGCAGCCTCAGGCCTATTCTAGTCAACTTGGCACACACCAAAAATCTTAGCATGCCTCTTCTGCAGGGTCTGGCCCGCCTGCTTGAACTTTTATCCAATTGGTTTAATGTTACCTTGGGCGGCAAGCTGTTGGAGCACCTTAAGAAATGGTTAGAACCTGATAAGCTTGCTCAGAGTCTGAAGTCATGGAAGGCTGGTGAAGAGCCTAAAATAGCAGCAGGTAAGGCATCTTTGTTCTGTCTACTCATGGCAATAGTCACATGATGACGTGGACACATGGATGCAAGTGTTCCTACGTATATAAATACCCATGTATAAGCATATAGTCGATGTTTGTGTGTTGGTATATTTTGATATATATACTATGTCTTTTCTTTTGGTTCTCTGCAGCTATTATTGAGCTTTTTCACTTGCTTCCTCACGCTGCATCAAAGTTTCTTGATGAACTTGTAACCTTGACCATTGATTTGGAAAGAGCTCTTCTCCCTGGACAAGTGCACAGTGAAATTAACAGTCCATATCGACTTCCTTTAACTAAATTCTTAAATCGATATGCCACACTAGCTGTTGATTACTTTCTTGCTAGATTAAGTGATCCAAAATACTTCAGGCGGTAAGATTGTGATGCGGGATGGATATTGTTAATTGTTGACTTGGATGATCATATTAGCAAGTACGCTTATCATTTCTGTTTCCTTCTCTTTTGTAAAATGCAGGTTCATGTACATAATACGATCAGATGCTGGCCAACCACTGAGAGACGAACTTGCAAAGTCTCCCCAGAAGATACTTGCAAGTGCCTTTCCTGAATTTCTACCAAAACCGGATGCAACAATGACGCCTGGATCTTCAACTGCTCCTGGTGCTTTAATGGGTGATGAAGGCCTCATTACATCTTCATCTGATGGTTCTAATTTACCATCTGTTCCCGCTGCAGCAACTTCAGATGCTTATTTTCAAGGGCTTGCTCTCATTAAAACTTTGGTAAAACTGATTCCTGGCTGGTTACATAGTAATCGTTGTGTGTTTGATACTTTGGTACTGGTGTGGAAGTCACCTGCAAGAACTTCTCGTTTGCACAATGAACAAGAGCTGAATTTAGTGCAAGTAAGTTTAGTTACTATATGAGCACAAGTAATAATTTCTGTGCGCCATGTAAATATTCATCTGTCATGCAGTATTACTAAAACCTTCAGATGCTACTTGATGATTTGTAAATGATGAAAATATTAATTGTGTGATTCTAAATACATGGGTTAGCAATAGGTAAATGAAATGTGTGCAGCAAGTTGTTTTACTTCCTCTTTTTTGTAAATATAATTTTCTTGCTTCTCTCTCCTTTTGTAAATGCTGCCTTTTATGCCTAGTGCCCAGCATCTTCGTGTTTGTAAAAGGGAATCTCCCTCTCTCTCTCTCTCTCTCTATATATATCCTCCTTTTTTGTAAATATAATTTTCTTGGCTTCTCTCTTTCCCTTTTGTAAAATGCTGCTTTTATGCTAGTGCCCAGCATCTTTCCGTGTTTGTAAAAGGGAATCTCCCCTCTCTCTCTCTCTCTCTCTATATATACTATATATATATAATGATATAATATATACACACAACTTACTTTTTTAAACTTTGACCTTTAATGTGTTTTGTTGCCTGGTTTGCTTTTGGCTTTATGATACAAATTTTCTGTTTGGTTGGATACATAGAAGTAGACCCTGCATATGGAATTAAATCTAAATTCAAATGGAAAGCTTGCCTATGTTTGAAGACAGAAATCTCAACTTGAATTGGTTTAATGCATTGTTTGATTGTTATTTAAAAATGGTTTGATCATCAAGAAACATGTGTTTTTAATTTCGTTGTTCAGTTATTTTTTTGTGGGAAATTTCCTTAAGGATAGTTAATTGTCTACTAACTGCAGATGGCCTTTTGTAATCTTTAATCAATGCAGGTTAGGAAAATGCAAATGGCTTTTGTTAATGCCTTTCCTGAATAACTACGGACAATGGATAAAACCTGGAAAGTTAATGTTCTCGTTTGAGTATTCTCTTCCATCTTCCTGTTTTCATACTTCCGCATTGACTATACCTTTTCTGAAGGAGTTTTTAATATTAATCGAGGTACATATATATATATATATACACACACACTTACTTTTAACTTTGACCTTTATGTGTTTGTGCCTGGTTGGCTTGGCTTATGATACAAATTTCTGTTGTTGGATACATAGAGTAGACCCTGCATATGGAATTAATCTAAATTCAAATGGAAGCTGCCTATGTTTGAAGACAGAAATCTCAACTTGATTGGTTTATGCATGTTGACTTGTTATTAAAAATGTTTGATCATCAAGAAACATGTGTTTTTAATTTCGTTGTTTCAGTTATTTTTGTGGATTTCCTTAGGAATAGTAATTGTCTACTAACTAGCAGATGGGCCTTGTATCTTTTATCAAATGCAGGTTAAGGAAAGCAAATGGCTTGTTAAATGCTTCCTGAATTACTTACGACATGATAAAACTGAAGTTAATGTTCTCTTTGATATTCTCTCCATCTTCCTGTTTCATACTCGCATTGACTATACCTTTCTGAAGGAGTTTTATATTATCGAGGTACTTCAGTTCACGTGATTTTTTGGTGTTTCAAATATCTTTCCTGGTTGATTTGATATTGTTATGTGTTTAACAAATACTCATCCTCTCTCCCAGGTTGCTGAAGGCTATCCACCCAACTTGAAGAGAGCACTTCTCTTGCATTTTTTGAACCTTTTCCAATCAAAACAACTTGCTCATGATCATTTGGTGGTTGTTATGCAAATGCTCATTCTTCCAATGCTGGCACATGCCTTTCAGAATAACCAAAGTTGGGAGGTTGTTGACCCTGGTATTATAAAAACAATAGTCGACAAACTTCTTGATCCACCAGAAGAGGTTGTCTCCCAAAGCCTTTCTTTTATTTTTATATATTTCAAGTAATTCGTTAAGAGTTCATTTGGATGGCTAGTCATTTGAAATGATAACATCTATGAAATTACCAACCTACTGATTCCAGAAGTCAACTCCTTGCGACTGGGGCAGAAAGGTTAGTAAGTTCAGGGGGCCTTCATTACACCCAAAGGGGAAAGCAGCAGCGAAGAGCCATTAAATAAAGACCTTCACTGAGATCATACCCATAGGTCAAAGGCTTTCTCGATATCCTTAAAAAGACGGATTAGGGCATATTTAGGATTTGGGTTTTCGAGTGTAAAATCGTAAAAAATCAACTTGATTTCAAATTCAATTGCTCAATCATTTCAAATGACTAGCTACTCAAAAGGACCATAACGGCTATTTTGCATTTTACATAAATTTATTTCTAAATTTAATTAATTTTTCTAATTCTCCAGTATGTGATTTGTTATAGGTTTCTGCCGAGTATGATGAGCCTTTAAGGATAGAACTTTTGCAGCTTGCCACTTTACTTCTTAAATACCTCCAAAACGACCTTGTTCATCATAGGAAAGAACTTATCAAATTTGGTTGGAATCATCTAAAACGAGAAGACAGTGCTAGTAAGCAGTGGGCCTTTGTCAATGTTTGCCACTTCTTGGAGGCTTATCAAGCCCCAGAAAAGATTATACTTCAGGTATCTTCAGAAATCAGAGTGAATTACATGTAGCAGTTTGTTGATAACAGTTTCTAACATTTTTACTGGCTATTCTGTCATGATTCTCTGCTAAGTACACCTGTCCTCTTCCTTTTCTTCTTTCCTTTCTTCTTTCTGTTCCTTTTTTTTGTGTGGAAAGAATGAGATATGTTACTACTTTAATCCCTAATAGCATCAGTTGGAATAATTTGATGTATTGCTTTCTGCTTTGAAATAATCAGTTACTGGACTCTAACTTAATATTTTTATGATGAATTTACATTACAAGGATCTGGTATATTTGTTGTGCCAGAAGCTGCGATCGTCACAAATCAACCTTGTTGTTTGATTGCATGACCATATGGCTCTGTTCGCAGAATTTTTAGTAGTTGAGCGTTTGTTGCTTGAGCTAACCAGCATTGAGCACATGTGTATTTGGGCCTAACATTAGCCTAACATTTTCTTTTATGCAATGTGACGAGATCCTGAAACAGATTTAAAAATGCAGGTTTTTGTTGCACTTCTCAGAACTTGCCAGCCTGAAAATAAACTGCTGGTCAAGCAGGCCCTTGATATACTAATGCCAGCATTACCAAGAAGGTTGCCACTTGGGGATTCTCGCATGCCAATTTGGATTAGATATACCAAAAAAATTTTGGTTGAAGAAGGACACTCTATTCCAAATCTGATTCACATTTTCCAGCTCATTGTGCGCCATTCAGATCTTTTCTACAGCTGTAGAGCACAGTTTGTACCTCAAATGGTGAATTCTCTCAGTCGGCTTGGATTGCCATATAATACAACAGCAGAAAATAGGCGTCTTGCCATTGAACTGGCTGGATTGGTGGTTGGTTGGGAAAGGCAAAGGCAAAATGAAATGAAAATTGTGACTGATAGTGATGCCCCAAGTCAGACTAGCGACGGGTTTAACCCTGGCTCTGCTGTTGCTGATCCAAAGCGTACAGTGGATGGATCTACATTCCCTGAAGATCCAAGTAAGAGAGTTAAAGTAGAGCCTGGTCTTCAGTCCCTCTGTGTTATGTCTCCTGGTGGTGCATCATCAATCCCTAACATAGAAACCCCAGGATCCGGAGGCCAACCTGATGAAGAGTTCAAACCGAATGCTGCTATGGAAGAAATGATTATAAATTTCCTTATAAGAGTGAGGCTCTCTTTCACATTTTGCATTCTCTCATATGAGCAAAGCTATATTGACAAAAATCACTTTTTGTTGAAGTCATTTTTTTTTTTCAATTACAGACTGTAGCTTTGTAGTTTTAGGCTTTAGTACTCTCTAACCTGATATGGCTTTGGATGGATCTAGATTGTTGATTGTAGAATGAACATGATATGTATTTTTTATTCACTGTGTCTTTGTCCAAATCTAAAGCTCATCCTTTGCAAGCCATTTACCTGTTCATCCTTCACCTTTGCAAACCACATTCAGATTTGGGAAAACCTTATTAGCTCTGGTAAAATTTATATTCTCCCTCAAGTTGAATGATCTCTTTGTTGTTCCTAATCATTGATGAGGATGTAAAAAACCTCATGCTTCAGCTTTCCACAAAATTGAGATTTATTTTTCCTTTTCATTAGCTTATTATGATTATTCAAATGTTACTTCCCAAGATTTATTTGTAACTGTACCTCTTGTAGCTTGATTTTTCTGCTTAATTTTTTTTTAACATGCTTATACTGATCACTTCGCTTAAAAACATTTTTACTGATAGCAAAGTCATAAAGTTAATGAATGTGGAAACAGGTTGCGTTGGTCATAGAGCCCAAGGATAAAGAGGCAAGTATCATGTACAAACAAGCTTTAGATCTACTTTCACAAGCTCTGGAGGTGTGGCCAAATGCCAATGTCAAATTCAATTATTTGGAAAAACTTCTTACCAGTATTCAGCCATCACAGTCGAAAGATCCTTCTACAGCTCTTGCACAAGGCTTAGATGTCATGAACAAGGTTTTGGAGAAGCAGCCTCATCTGTTTATTAGAAATAACATCAGCCAGATATCTCAAGTATGTAATGCGCAGTATGCATTCCCTTGTTTAAACTTTTATATGACTTGCTGTACAATGTTGATCATCAATTTTATTATTTGAACAATTGTTCTTTTATCTTGAATCAGATTCTGGAGCCATGTTTTAAACATAAAATGTTAGATGCTGGAAAGTCACTATGCTCTCTGTTGAAGATGGTGTTTGTTGCTTTTCCACCAGATGCAGCTACTACTCCAACAGATGTGAAGCTATTGTATCAGAAAGTTGATGAGCTGATACAGAAGCATATCAATATTCTTACAGCTCCCCAGACGTCGGGTGAGGAAAACTCTGCTAATTCAATTAGCTTTGTGCTGCTTGTCATTAAGACCTTGACAGAGGTGGAGAAGTACATTGAACCATATATCTTGGTTCGCATCCTTCAACGCCTGGCACGTGATATGGGATCATCTGCCGGCTCTCATTTGAGACAAGTATGCAACTGCCATCTTTATATATTGTCAAGTTCCTTTGTTTTGTGCTAAATTTCAAAGTTCTTAGTTTGTTTTTTGTTCTTCTGGTATATCTGAATTCTGGAAGGGGAGAGCAGGCTACTAGGGTCCCAACTCCCGCATTATGAGGCAGGCACTAGACTGTTGTGCTACTGGTCTAATTATGTGTTCTTAGGTTTTAATTGAATATTTTGTTAGGCACTTGACTGTTATACTTTATTCTTTCAAAAACTATGTGATAGTTTGATAGCAACTTCTATGGTTTTGTTGTTGCTTGTGTACTTAAGCATCATTTATACCTCCATAATTACTGGGCAAACACTTTGAGTATCATCTTGCCATTTGGAACTGTTTGATTCGTGCCATATTCCTTGGTTCACTTTACCTTATTATCATCCTAAACAATGCATTTGTGTACACTTTCGTCTTTGACATAAAGATGTAGCCTTCTGTTATGTAGATTTTAATAGAAGGGCTCAATTCAGCATCTGGATAAACTCGGAAAAAAAAAAATCCCTCTTCTTGTGTTCTCTTTTCTGAGATCTTTATATCCTGATTTTTTTTCTCCTCCTATGGTAATATCTTACACTGTCAATGATATGTTGTCCATGTCAGGGTCAGAGAACAGATCCAGATTCAGCAGTCTCTTCTTCTCGTCAAGGTTCTGATCTTGGTGCTGTCATCTCTAATCTGAAATCTGTATTGAAGCTTATCAGTGAAAAAGTCATGGCTGTGCCAGATTGCAAACGCTCTGTAACCCAGATCTTGAATTCCTTGCTCTCAGAAAAGGGCACTGATGCTAGTGTGCTTCTTTGCATCCTAGATGTTATAAAAAGATGGATTGAAGATGATTTCAGCAAACAGGGGACAGTCCCATCAAGCACTTTTCTCAATCCTAAGGAAATAGTCTCTTTTCTTCAAAAGCTTTCACAAGTTGATAAGCAGAACTTCCAATCTGATGCTTTGGAAGAATGGGACAGGAAATATCTTCAGCTTCTTTACGGACTTTGTGCTGATTCCATCAAGTAAGTAGTATTTTTAGTAAATACTAATATGAGATTTGGATTGTATATGGATTTCAATAATTTGAGTTTGACTGACTATCAGATATCCACTGGCCTTACGGCAAGAGGTGTTTCAGAAGGTGGAAAGGCAATTCATGCTTGGTTTACGGGCAAAGGATCCTGATGTTAGGATGAAATTCTTCTCCCTTTATCATGAATCTCTTGCCAAAACATTGTTCGCAAGGCTGCAGTTTATTATCCAACTCCAGGACTGGGAAGCTTTAAGTGATGTTTTCTGGCTCAAACAAGGTCTTGATCTGCTTCTAGCTATCTTAGTTGAGGATAAACCCATCACGCTTGCTCCAAACTCTGCCAGAGTGCTACCACTCTTGGTATCAGGTTCTCTTCCGGATGGTTCTGGGATGCAGCAACATGTTACTGATGTTCCAGATGGTTCTGAGGAAGCACCTTTAACATTTGAAAGCCTTGTCCTCAAGCATGCTCAGTTTTTGAATGAGATGACCAAACTTCAGGTTAGTGCATTTGCATTTAGCCTTTGTGAACTTAATAATTGTTGTATCATACTCTTTGGGAGATAATTCTCCGTTTTTAATCTTTGATCCTTTGGTTACTTGAAGAAGTGGTAGGCTGTTTCTAATTTGTGTATACTAGTTTTACCCTTTTATGGTTTTCTTCCCCTGTTTTTCCCCATCTCTTTAGTACTTGAGAGTTGAGAGGGGCACTAATGCTTGTTTGTTTACTTGATTGCATATTTAGTAATTTTATACCCAATTATTTGAAGACGGAAGTTAAAAAATATTTTGTTGAAACATTCTAGGATCTGGCTATATCTCATCTTTTATCACTGATTAGCTTCATTTCACTTCTTCCAGGTAGCTGATCTTGTTATTCCATTGAGAGAACTTGCCCATACAGATGCTAATGTTGCATACCATTTGTGGGTTTTGGTATTTCCAATTGTTTGGGTGACCTTGCATAAAGACGAACAAGTAACGTTAGCTAAACCAATGATTACTCTCTTATCAAAGGATTATCATAAGAAGCAACAAGCCAGCAGACCAAATGTTGTGCAAGCACTTCTAGAAGGCCTTCAGTTGAGCCACCCTCAACCTCGGATGCCAAGTGAACTAATTAAATATATTGGAAAGACCTACAATGCATGGCACATTGCCTTGGCCTTACTAGAAAGTCATGTGATGTTATTTATGAATGAAACAAAGTGCTCTGAGTCACTGGCTGAGCTTTATCGTTTGCTCAATGAAGAAGATATGAGATGTGGATTGTGGAAGAAAAGGTCAATCACTGCTGAAACTAGAGCTGGACTTTCACTTGTTCAGCATGGTTACTGGCAGCGTGCTCAAAGCCTCTTTTACCAAGCCATGGTTAAGGCAACTCAAGGCACGTATAATAACACAGTACCTAAGGCTGAGATGTGTCTTTGGGAAGAACAATGGCTTTCTTGTGCAAGTCAACTGAGTCAATGGGATGCCTTAGTTGACTTTGGTAAAAGTATTGAGAATTATGAAATTCTTCTTGATACCCTTTGGAAATTACCTGATTGGATATATATGAAGGAACATGTTATTCCAAAGGCTCAGGTGGAAGAAACTCCGAAACTTCGTTTGATTCACGCCTTTTTTGCTCTTCATGATAGAAATACAATTGGTGTCGGTGATGCTGAAAACATTGTGGGGAAAGGTGTTGATCTTGCATTGGAACAGTGGTGGCAGTTGCCTGAAATGTCAGTTCATGCTAGAATTCCTCTTTTGCAGCAATTCCAGCAGCTGGTTGAAGTCCAAGAGTCCTCTCGAATTCTAGTGGACATTGCCAATGGAAACAAACTTTCTGGAAGTTCTGTTGTTGGTGTGCATGGAAATCTTTATGCAGATCTGAAGGACATTCTTGAGACCTGGAGACTCAGAACGCCAAATGAATGGGATAATATGTCTGTTTGGTATGATTTGCTGCAGTGGAGGAACGAAATGTATAATGCTGTCATTGATGCATTCAAGGATTTTGGTAATACAAACTCACAACTTCATCACCTTGGCTATCGTGATAAAGCTTGGAATGTGAATAAGCTTGCTCATATTGCTCGTAAGCAAGGTCTTTATGATGTTTGTGTGACAATTCTGGAGAAGATGTATGGCCATTCAACCATGGAAGTGCAGGTATCCACATTTCTCTCTGTGTCTGGTTTATAAAGTAGAAGGTGACTCTTTCCTTCCGGAATTTGAAAAAGCTCAGCGTCTTTTATAGGTTTTCAAATTCATCAGTCAATGGTGCTATATGAATTTGTTGCAGCGGTAGAATAGGCTTGCATAATCTCCTTCATTATAATCTTAGGAGTACACTTAATATGTATCCTCGATCAGATGGTTAATTTTGCATTTAAATTGGTATTTTAGATGAATTAAATTCTTTGTTCAGATTGGAGTAATGATGTTTTATGCGTTTAAACATATAGCTTTATGAAAGAGTTGGAAGAGTTAAAGGGTGAATTTGACAAGTACACAGGAAGGGTGGTGACTCATCTCATTGGTTCTTTTGTTGCATTTTTGCAGGAAGCCTTTGTTAAGATAAGAGAACAAGCAAAAGCTTATCTAGAGATGAAGGGAGAGCTTGCAAGTGGCCTTAGTTTGATCAACAGTACAAACCTGGAATATTTTCCTGTGAAACATAAAGCAGAGATTTTTCGTTTGAAGGGGGATTTTCTGTTAAAACTAAGTGACTCTGAAGGTGCTAATCTTGCGTATTCCAATGCCATCAGCCTTTTCAAAAATTTGCCCAAAGGATGGATAAGCTGGGGAAACTATTGTGATATGGTATATGTTTTTGTTTAATTTTCATGTTTGCCACTGTTGCTATGTACAGAGCACTAATTTTATCATCTGACTTTCAGGCTTATAAAGAAACCCATGAAGAAATTTGGCTGGAATATGCTGTTAGTTGCTTTCTTCAAGGTATAAAATTTGGTGTTTCCAATTCCAGAAGCCATCTCGCTCGGGTTTTGTATCTTCTGAGCTTTGACACTCCCAATGAGCCTGTGGGGAGGGCGTTCGATAAATACTTGGACCAAATACCCCACTGGGTTTGGCTTTCTTGGATACCACAATTATTACTTTCCTTGCAGAGGACAGAGGCACCTCATTGCAAACTTGTTTTATTGAAAATTGCGACTGTATATCCACAGGTATGCGTGTCACATGTCATTCATTTGGTAACTAATATGATATATTTTGGCACTCATTTGTAGTCATAATGTTTGTTCTAATTGATACTCTTACCATCTACAATTTCTAGGCTTTGTATTACTGGCTCCGAACATATTTACTTGAGCGTCGTGATGTTGCAAATAAATCTGAAGTGAACAGACTGATGGCTCAACAAAGAATGCAGCAAAATGTTTCTGCTGCTGGTGCTGGTTCTCTTGGAATACCTGATGCAAATTCAAGGGTACAGAGTCATGGTGGTTCCACTTTAAACACAGATAATCAAGTTCATCAAAGCTCTCAGTCTGGTGGGGGAATGGGGTCTCATGATGGTGGGAGCTCTCATGGGCAGGAAGCTGAAAGGCCTGCAACCGCAACGGTTGAGAGCAGTGTCCATACAGGTAATGATCAACCACTGCAACAAAATTCCACGACCATCAATGAAACTAGTCAGAATGCATTAAGGCGCGGTGCTCTGGGAATTGTTGCTTCTGCTGCCAGCGCTTTTGATGCTGCAAAGGACATAATGGAGGCCCTTCGAAGCAAACACACTAATTTGGCTAGTGAACTTGAGGTAATTGCGATGTTTGGTTTAATACTGCAATCAAATTTTTGTGTACATCTTATGCCAGAGAATTGAACTTGGTTTAATGTATTATTCTTCGTGCAAAGGGCATAGACTTTCAACTTTGAGTGATGGCAGGAAAAATAATGTCCAGTTGATGTTTGGTTTTATAAGATTACCTTTCAATATCATGTTTTATTTACTTCTAATATATTTGCATTACTGTACCAAACTATGCGGTTTAAATTAAAATTTCTGGTTTTCAGGTCCTACTCACTGAAATTGGTTCACGGTTTGTAACTTTGCCAGAGGAGAGACTTCTTGCAGTGGTTAATGCACTGCTCCACCGTTGTTACAAGTACCCAACCGCCACTACAGCAGAGGTTCCTCAATCTCTCAAGAAGGAACTGTCTGGCGTTTGCAGGGCTTGCTTCTCTGCTGATGCTGTGAGCAAGCATGTTGATTTTGTGAGAGAATACAAGCAGGATTTTGAGCGTGATCTAGATCCAGAAAGTACGGTTACCTTCCCTGCCACCCTTTCTGAACTTACTGAGCGATTGAAACATTGGAAAAATATTCTTCAGAGCAATGTTGAGGACAGGTTTCCTGCTGTCTTGAAGCTTGAAGAAGAAAGCAGGGTTTTGCGCGACTTCCATGTTGTTGATGTAGAGGTTCCTGGACAATATTTTTGTGATCAGGTATATCAAAGGATTTCTGGTTTGCACATAGTGACTAATTAGACTTTTTGTATGTGCTATGCATAACTGGATATGGAAACTGATTGATATAGGCTGGAATTTATGCCATGACATCATTAGAATCTGGCTTAAAGAACTGATTGGATTTTCATCTTGTTAGTCCTCTGATGAAATATCTTTCTTATGAAACCAATTCCAGGAAATTGCACCAGATCACACAGTGAAGTTAGATAGGGTTGGGGCTGATATTCCTATCGTTAGAAGGCACGGAAGCAGTTTCAGGCGCTTGACTCTGATTGGATCTGATGGCTCTCAACGCCATTTTATTGTCCAGACATCTTTGACACCTAATGCCAGAAGTGATGAACGTATACTGCAGCTTTTTCGTGTTATGAACCAAATGTTTGATAAGCACAAAGAATCAAGGCGGCGCCACATAAATATTCACACCCCAATTATCATTCCTGTTTGGTCACAGGTAATGAAATCTGCCAGTGACAACTCTTTCACTTGAGCTTGTTAAAAACTTTGAATGTGTTAAACATAATGAACTACCTTATGGTTCCTGTTACTGGACCATGATATGGCTAGCATCTTTTAGTGGGGCTTCAACCGTGTGGGTCCCACCAAGTGTTGTTTCTCTATTTTCTTTATGTATTTGCTGACCAGCTTGTATGTTAAAATTCAAAGCAGAGTTCTTTAAGTTCTAATTGCAATTTGGTGCTTAAATAGGTTCGCATGGTTGAGGATGATTTGATGTACAGCACTTTCCTTGAAGTGTATGAGAACCATTGTGCAAGGAATGACCGAGAGGCAGATCTCCCAATCACCTACTTTAAGGAGCAGTTAAACCAAGCTATATCTGGCCAAATATCACCAGAAACAGTCGTAGATCTCCGCCACCAAGCTTATAATGAAATAACAAAAACTCTTGTGAATGACGGCATTTTTTCTCAGTACATGTACAAGACCCTGCTGAGTGTCAACCATATGTGGGCTTTTAAGAAGCAATTTGCAATCCAATTGGCCCTTTCAAGTTTCATGTCTTTCATGCTTCAAATAGGAGGAAGGTCTCCAAATAAGATATTATTTGCTAAGAACACTGGGAAAATTTTCCAAACAGATTTTCACCCTGCATATGATGTGAATGGAATGATCGAGTTTAATGAACCAGTACCTTTTCGGCTAACAAGGAACATGCAAGCATTCTTCTCCCATTTTGGAGTTGAAGGGCTTATTGTGTCTGCAATGTGTGCAGCAGCACAGGCTGTGGTCTCACCTAAAGTAAGTCTTAATGGACAATATTAATTTGATCAATTAGCAAGCTTATATATTTTATTTTGCTGATGATAAGTTTCTTGAATTTTTATATTGAAGCAAACTCAACATTTGTGGCATCAATTAGCGATGTTTTTCCGTGATGAGCTGCTGTCTTGGTCTTGGAGAAGACCACTTGGGATGCCTTTGGCACCTGTTGCTGGAGGGGGTAATATGAATCCTGCTGACTTCAAACATAAGGTCACTACCAATGTTGATCAGGTGATCCACCGGATCAATGGAATTGCTCCACAGTTTCTGTCCGAAGAGGTAACTCAAGAATCCATATAAGTTAGCATGACCATGCCTTCTTTTTTTTTTTTTTTTTTTTTTTTTTTATATGATGTGAAATGGGAATGATCGAGTTTAAAATGAACAGTACCTTTTTCGTGCTAACAAGGACATGCAAAGCATTCTTCTCCCATTTTGGAGTTGAAGGGCTTTATTGTGTCCTGCATAGTTGTGTCAGTCTTAAGCACAGGCTGTGGTTCTCACCTAAAGTAAGTCTATGGACAATATTAATTTGATTCAAATTAGCAAGCTTATATATTTTATTTTTGCTGATGAATAAAATTTCTTGAATTTTTATATTTTGAAAGAAAACTCAACATTTGTGGCATCAATTAGGCGATTGGTTTTTTTCCGGGGTGAATGAGCTTTGCTGTCTTGGTCCCTTGGAGAAGACCATTTGGGAATGCCTTTGGCACCTGTTGCTGGAAGGGGGGTAATATGAAATCTGCTTGACTTTAAACATAAAGTCACTACCAATGGTTGGATCAGGTGATCCCACCGGATCAAATGGAAATTGGGCCTCCCCACAGTTTCCTGTCCGAAGAGGTAACTCAAGAATCCCATATAAGTTAGCATGACCCACATGCCCCTTTTTTTTTTTTTTTTTTTTTTTTCTTTTTCAATTTTTTCAAATTTTCAAAATTTCAAGTTTCTTAGCATAAATAAATAAGAATTAGTACTGAAATAACTAAGAAAGTTTGATAAAACCGAACTCTGAGTCCCTGAGTTATGTATTGCCAAAATCCTACATGAAAAGTCCCACTTGCCTGATTCCTGTGTTAAAAAAACATTAGACATCTTCATAAATGAGTTTTTATTAATTGCCCCTATTAAAGCATCTACTTACAAAAGATATTATAATCAAAGATTTGTGGCAGCCTAGGTATAGGTAGCTAGGCTTAAAGAAGTGATGAAATTAGAGAGTGGGCGGTTTTTAAATTTTGTGGTTCCTTTTTCTCTGTGGTTGACCTGTATTACTTAAAATAATATTTTGACCTTTGCATTGTTTCAATTTGGTGGTGCATATACAGGAAGAAAATGCCGTTGACCCACCACAGTCGGTGCAGAGGGGCGTGACTGACTTGGTTGAAGCTGCCTTGACGCCGAGGAACTTGTGTATGATGGATCCTACATGGCATCCCTGGTTTTAAACTTCAGTACAAGAATGGAATGGTAAATGGTAAAGGTAAATCTGACATATGGAATGTCAATTTTTAGCAGTTCTCCATTGTAAATGTTATTATGTACATATAAATATAATGCATCAGTTCTGACTCTGAGTCTAGAAATGGCCGCTAGTTGACATCTTTATGTTAGGCCAGGGAAACGATAGTGTAATTGAAGCATCAATGATTATTTCATGATCCATTTTATGCCTTCATAAAATTGATACTTCGCATGATTTGGCTTTATTTTACATTTTATTTTATTTGAACACAGTAATTAATATATTATAGAAGGCTAAATCATTAAAAAAAAAAAAAAAAAAAAAAAAAAAAAAAAAAAAAAAAAAAAAAACCTAACCTAAATTTTGTTGGTAGTTTTAATTGTACTGTAGATTCAATTTTCTTTTCCTAGTATTCTGGATTTCAATTCTATTTACAATAGCATCTTAATTTTAAATTGTATCTAATTTAATGAATAAAATATTATTAATTTTTAGTTAGTTATTAGCATGGAATATTAGTTTAGGTTTATGTTTAACCATTTTTTTAAGCATGAAATTTTAGTTAGGGTGTATTGAACTTATACTAAAGTTAGATTTCTTATAAAATAGGTTTTATTCATTACCACATAATTTTATTTTTAGAGAACTATTACTTGTTAATATTATCTAAATAAATAAAATATGATAAAAATTAATAACGATATGATATTTTATTTTTCATTATAATTAATTGATATTTTATTTTTCATTATAATTAATCTTTTTTACATTTAATTTTTTTATTAAATAATGGAATTACAAACTAATAAACTTAATGAAATAATTCATTATAACTAATATTTGATAAATATTAAATTTTAATAGATAGTTATTTCTATAAAAAAAGAAATAAAATCTAATAGAGTTATAATATAGCTATAGTTAATAAATATTAATTAAATAATATAGTTACAGTAAAAATAGAATAAAATATAATTTCAATTTGCCAATCGGTTATGGCCTAATTGTTCTGTCTATTTCTAATAGAAGATATAAAAGTAAGAGGTTTCGACTTTGATTACTCTCCATCACAAAAATGTCATTATTAATTCGGTGAATGTTATTTAAAAGGGATGGACATAGTTCATAGTGTTATTTCATTCCTTTGATCCTCCCGAGTATAAAAAAAATATCTAATTTCAATTTACTAAAAATTTATTCTACTAAAATTAAATCAAAATCTTATTATACCTTATTTAATAGTAGAAAATAATTTAAAAAGAAAATAAATAATTTGAATTACAATAATATTAATTATGTTAATAAATATTTCAGTTTATTATTTAAAATTTTCTAAAAATTATATAATTTTATTTTTCATCATTTAATAAAACTACATAAAATTAAATTAAAACAATACAATATAAATCATAATAATTTTTTTATAATTTATCAATTCAAATCAATTAAAAAATAGAAAAACACGTCATTCACGCATCGCGCCACAATATGACTAGCGTTTGTTAATTGTCAATTTACTAATCACTGGAAGTTACCACAAGTGTTCACTGTTGGCCATAATAACTAGTCACCAGAAATGTTAGCAATCGCGATGGTCACTGAAAATTACAACCGTTTATTATTTTTTATGGATTTTTTCTTATGTTCAACAATTTGAGAATATGACTTTAAAACGTAATTATAAAAGTTTTAATTTTTTTCACTAATTTTTAATAAAAGAAAAAAAAATTTTGAAAAATATTTTCAAAGATAAATTATTTTTCATAAATAATAGAGCTAAATTTTTTACAATTTTAAATATTGTTATAATTTTATAAATAAAAATCTTAATATTTTTTAACTAATTTTCAATATTGCATCAGATAGCATAAAATGAATAGTTTAGAAAATATTTTCACAACAAAAGTTCTTTTTTGAAAGGTTTTCTAAAATTAAGTTATTTTTTAAAAGGGCTAACTTTTTAAATAGTTGCAATTTTATTTTAAAGCAATTTTTGTACCATAAGCACCTTAAATTTATTAATCTAGTTGCAGTTACACTCTAATTTATTTTCAGGGTGCAATTACACTGTAAAAGTGAATTACAATGCCCTGAATTTATTGATTTTTTATAATAGCACCCTAAAAGTAAATTAAAATTGGAATTTTATTTAAAATAATGTAAAAATGGGTTCCATAACCAATTCAAATTTAGTTAAATGCAAAACATAACATTTGAATTAAAAGAAAAAATAAATCATTTTGCCTCTTTTGTTCTTCAACTTATTATCTTTCTCCAGTTGTAGGAAATTAAATGATGGTCACTGGTGGCAAAGGAATCATTGTACGCATTTTGTCATCCTAGGAAGTGTAATCTTGAATTAACTAATCAGGAGCCCGTGCGCTGTGCAGGTTGTGAAATATTATTATTATTTTTGATGGAGAATTAAGAAGGATGTTGGCTTTTTTTTTTTTTTTTTTTTTTTTTTTTTTTTTTTTTTTTTTTTTTTTTTTTTTTGTTACTTGAATGGTGAAAGGTAGAATTAATTTGTGTGTATTTTAAATTTATGAAATATTTTTATTTTAGATTGTATTGACATATAATGTGAATTTTAGAATTTTAAATAAGGAAAATAATTATTGCGTTTGTTAGATTTACTATATTTAGAGCCATACAATTTATATAATATATAACTCATTCTAGAGATTTAACACCTCTAATTAAAATGTCTTCTCATCCTAATACAGGGTATTTTGCCTTTAATTTAAAATAAAAGTACTAAAACACCCCTCTCGTGGACCACTTTTTAGCACTTAGCTTAAAAAAATTAAAATTAAAAAAGTACACGCCATCTTCCACCAGGCCCACCAGCCCTGCCAATCATTGGACACCTCCATCTCCTTGCTCCAATACTCCATTAAGCCCTTCACAAACTTTCAACTCAGATATGGACCATTAATCCACCACGACAACCGGTGACGGAGATTACGCCATGCATTGAGGAGGAACCTTCATTTGAGAAGAAACAACAATAATTTCAATAATTACAACCAAGCAAAGCATTGATTCAACGGCCGTGTTTTCTTATTCTCGTTTATCGGAGAGGTAGCTTTTGGAGTAAACGTCCATCACCGTTTGGATCATTATCAGCTCTTAGAGTATTCTCGTTTAGATATTACAGAGGCATGAAATTACCATTTTTCAGATGAAGAGGATTAGGATTCTTTCCATTATCAGAGAGATTCCCCAATGGTGACACGGAGGAGTATCATCGAGGCGGAGCAAGTCAATGGCAAGCCCAATGTTTCTAAGATCATCAATAGCAGCGTTCTCGTCAAGCCGCTTACGATGCGAGAATCAGCTGATATGAATGGATGAAAGAAGAGAATGGATAGTGATGGGTCAGGTCAGGTCGAATATCACATGGAAAGGGGAATGGGGCATGCAAGAGAGAGGCATGAGAATTGTGGGCTCTGACTTCTCTTTCCCTCCCTTGCAATGTCACGGTGGTCTATGACGGCAAGGGAGGGGGTATTTTAGTACTTTCATTTTAAGTTAATATAAAATACCCTATATCTGGAGGAAGGAACTTCTAATTTTCTTATTAGATGGAGTTAAATGTTAAGAATGAGTTATATATTACATAAAATTCGAGGGCTACTTAAATGTCAAGAAAAGAAATAATTACTTTTCCTTTTAAATAAAATTTTGTGAATTTAAATAAAAGTTTGTAAAAGTAATGCAAGTTATAACACACAGAGTCTTTGAAATCTTATCATTTAAATTAAATTAAAAAATTAAAACAAAAATGATAGGAAGAAACTGTAATAAAAGTAAATATAAAACATAAAGTTGGAAATGATGATTCTTAACAATAAAACTTTTAATATTGAAAATGGAAAATCCTCGAAATTCCTTATGAGTAGGTTGCATTTTCAATTCTTTAACTATTAATTTTGATGTCATTAATACAATTACTCTAGATTTTATTTAATATAACTATTTAATAACTATTATTTACCATAATGAATTAAATTTATGACAATATTATAAATATAAAAAATATTAATTAAATTAAAAATGTTAAAAAAAAATAATGCCAAGTCAACACATTAAATCTCTAAGTTTATACCATGTAAGCTTCCAAGTTTCTATTTTTATATATTTTACGTAGATAGATATTCAACTCATTATTCATCTTAAAATTGGTTATTTTAAAACTAAAGACGAAATCTTGATTATTTATTTATTTATTATATGAACACTTAGATTTGATTTTATTATTTATTTTTTAAATACTTGAATTGGTTATGGAATTAATTTTTACATTATTTTAATTAAAATTTCAAATTTTATTGTACTTTTCGAGTGTAACTGCAACCAATCGATAAGTTTATGATATTGTAATTTATTTTTAGGGTGCAGCATAATTGCAACGGTTGGTAAATTCAAGTGTGTCTAAGGTACAAAAGTCTGATTTAAAATAAATTGCAATTATTCGAAAAAATTCAAAGTGAAATTTTTCTTTTTCTTAAAAAAAAAATAAATAAATTGACTATCAACTAATAAATGATACGATCAATTTGCCATATTAGCAAATGCCCACAAGGATTTAAACAAAATGCAAAAATTACACCGGAATGCTTTCCTTTTTCGTTTTGTGTTGTTTTTTTTGTTGTTGGTGAATATTATGTTCAATTGATAGAATAAAATTTACAAAATAAGATTTCGATTACTAAAATTGAAAGGACTGAAAAAGAATTGCTCAACTTAATAAAATTTTTAAAAATTGGTTGAATGAAGATTTAGTCATTTTTCTTAACCTGAAAAATAAATTTTGATTATTTGTTTTTCTTTCTTCTTCTTCAAAATCCTTGAAAGTTTGAATCCAGGGAAAAAAAAAAAACAAAGGGAAAAACTCAATAATAATACCGGAGATAAGCCCTAACGGCTAGTTATATTTTTTCAAAATTTTTCTTTCCTCAAATGGATGATTCATACATTTGCGTGCGCTCTAACGGTCATGTGACCGTTTAAACTTCTCTCACCAAATTTCCCTTTTATAAACCCTCTCAACTTTGCCTCAAAAAACATCACCTTTGTCTTTTCACTTGGAATCTCTGCTTTTGCTTTCTTTCTTTCTCTTCGCAAAAATCAAAATCATCTTCTTGAATTTTAAGCTTCTTCTTCAATGGAGACCCCATCGTCAACCAAAAGAGTCACAAGATCGCAGACTCTTGCTGCCCTTAGCAATAGCAATAACAACAACATTCCTATGTCAAGTGAGTGATTTCAAATTCTTTCTTATTCTGTTAATTAAAAAAATTTCAAATCTTTGATTCTGATTAATTAGCATTAGATTCTTTGATTCTTTCTTTATCAAATTCAACAAAGATTCTGATTATTTCAAATTAGGGTTTTACAATCTTTGATTATTTCTTTATCAATTCATGAATATAGGATTCTGACCTTTGACAAGATTTCTTTATTTTATTTTTTTTTTTGGTTGACAAAATTGGGTATTTTTCAGGAAAAATTGAAGATTCGGAGAAAAGTGTTTCAAAATCTAGAAAATCAAGAGGTACAACACAAAAACAAGATCGATCGGTGCTAATCGATATAACAAATGATTCACCAATTGTTGGACTTGCTATGGGAAGCTTAGAGACTCCATTATCAGCCATAGCAAAGCAAAGAAGCATTAGTAAAGCAAAGAACTGTAACAGTACACCTGGGTCTGGAGAGGCATTGCTTCGAGGTCAAGTGAAAACACTATTGCAGAAAGTTGAAGAAGAAGCTGAACTATCAAAGATTTCATTAGAGAATCGTCCTTTTCTCCAAATTCAAGGATTTTCTGCTTCTCCAATGGTTCTTCTTGCTCCAACTCCTGCTAATACACCACAAATCCCTAATTTCTCTGGAGATGATCAAATTCTTAATAGCAACAATGGCGTTAATGTTACTCCCCTGCCTGTAATTGAAGAACAAATGAAGATTTGTCAGGTTTGTTTTAATTTTGCCTTTTCTTTTTTTTTGTTGGTTTGTTGGGAATCTTGGAAGTACTTTGAAATTAAATTTATGTTCTCTCTTTAATATATACCTATTATATTTTCTTCAATCTTGAAACTAGAAAACATAAAGAATAGATACAGTAAGAATTAGAAATAAACTATTCTTCTTATTTTATAGATATACTTTTAGTATTGATCAATTTTTTTTATGTTTGTAGTTCTTAATTGATAATCCATTTTATTTCAATTTTCAATTCCATCTTCGATACAAATTGTGAAAATTTATATTATTTTTTTCTGAGATTTTTCCTTAAATATTAGAATTAGTAGCACCATAATGCCATTATTGCATATATAATCTTGTGGATTATGTGTATTTTGATTGAAAAAATGGCATTGCAAATGTGAATGGCAGGTGGTGAGTGAGATATTTGATGGTAAGAAAGAAGAAAGCAGCATTGAGTCACAAAAGAGTCTAACAAGATCATTACTGTTAGATTTCTCTGTCTCTGAGAAATCAGAAGTCTGTGATTCTGCATTATCAGAAGAATGTACATCTGTGGTGACTACTTGCAAAGAAAAAAAAGCATCACCAACAAAAGATGATTATGACAGTGCTTCTAATTGGTCTGTTCAAGTTAATGCAAGCACTCATGATGGAGAAGAAGAAATGGAAGAAATAGAAGAAGAAGAAGATTTCTGCTGCGATGACTATTATGAAGAAGATGATTTACTGGATGCGTTATGTGAAGGAATTGGAAAGATTAGTGTAACTGAGACAAATAATTCAATGGCAGCTGCTATATTTGAAGGAAAGCATAAAAGGTTTAGTTATAACAGTGATGATGAGATTGTTGAAGAAGAAGTAATGGGTTGTGCTTGTTCTTCTCCAAGTATTCTACATTTGAAGGGTTTGCCAACACCCAAAGGGAAGCATCTCAGGTTTCGTATGGAAGAAGAAGAAGAAGAAGATTGAAAGGAATTTATTTGTGTGGGGGAGGGTTAGTTAGTGTCTACCTCATGACACACTACAGTTGGTTGGGAATTGGGATTTTGATTATTTTGCTATTTCTTTTTACTACATTTTGGGATTTGACACTGAAAATTATGTTTGAGAAATTGAAAGATTGATTTTTGTCATTGATGATGATGATGATAACAATCAGAAATAAATGTTGATGATCAAGATTCTTGACACACTTCTCTTTCATGGGTCCTTGAATTTGTTTATTTTAATTATTATTATTGAGCATCTTAAAAATTATTTATGTACATTTGAACCTTCTAATCCTTCTAATACTTTTATTTTATCACATCAGGTAAAAATAAATACTCTAAGAAAAGAAAGAAGAGTGCAGCTCATGAATAATTTCTTTTTATTATATGCACATGCAAAGTGTGCAATAATTACATTTTTTTCAGAAACTCATTAATGTAATAATTTAAATGGAGAGATTAAAGAAAATCAAGAGTCTAACGTTACAATAGATTAAGGAAAAAGAAACTCTTTAATTATCATTAAGTAAAAAAGAAAACAAAAACCAAGTACAACAAAAGAAGGAAAAGAAACAAATATTTTTAAAACGTAGGAAAGTAAAATGAAGGGATCTTTATGATTTCAAGGACATTTACGGGTGTGGTTGCGAGTGGTAAGGCTAGCATAGCAAGGGCAAAACTCAAGATTGCCATAAGTGCCTGGAGGCACACAATTGCACTTGGCACAGCAACTCCCACATGACCTTTTGCATAGATTTGGCCTTTTTGATAGTTTGCACCTTCCTTTACATGCCTCTCCACAGTCTATGCTCAGCTTTGAACCTGAAGCTACAGGTGCAGGTGCAGGCGAAGGTGCCAATGCTTCATTCAAGCTAATCTGCAAATCGTAGTTATGTAAAGCTTCTGAAAGATGGAGGAGCGTAAGAGAGACAAGAAGAAGTGAAACAGTGACAGTATATCTTGAGAAAGCCATATGAGAAAGGAGAATGAGATGCTAGAACAAGAAGATTGGTGAAATTATATATAGCCAAAGAAGGGTGGTGGAAATTATTATTATTATTATTATTATTATTATTATTATTATTATTATTTTAAAAAAACAAAAAGAAGGGTTGGTATAATTTACATTTTACAGGTATTTTGTTCACATAAATGCATGATTATTTTGTCCTCCAAAGGCGACATTGCCAGACTGGAGACTGCATCAAAGACTAAAAAGAAAATCACACATTCATATTTTTATTGTTTAGATGTTTGTTCTTCAAGCAAAGTACACTGACTATGGCAACTGGTTCAATGCGAATCAGAACATACTGTATTTCAATGAATCAAAAATTTGAACTTCATTATTATTGAGTGTGCTTGAATAATTGATTTATGTTGATCTAGTGGAGTATCCATGATTTGATAGGACATAAAAAAACATGAAACATGATATGCTCCTCCATATATATGAGCATGTGTACACTTTGGATAGTTGGACTTGGATTACATAAAATATGTTGAGTGAGCTAAGTACAACTCAGATGCAGTAGTTGAGTAGGTAGAAACACAAGTGTTTTCTTTTTCTTTTTTTCTTTGAGCACAAAATGTATGAACTGATTTGATTTGATAAAATATTTTCAACTTGAGGGAGATCTACTCTGCCGCTAAAATTACCAAGGTTGATAATAATAGTTTTTAGAGTCTTTATACCAAATATTTATTTAAGGAAAAATTTTATGTAGACTGGGTCCATGGTCTTACTTATGGACCAAACTAATGAGAATAGAGTTTTTTTATTGAAACGATGGTATTTCTATATACTGAGAAAAAAAGGGGGATAAAGTCAAAACACTTTTTGAAGAATGTTTACTGTTACCATAAAGCATGACTATAAACCCGGTCTAGGCAAGTAACTAAATAAAATTGTGGTTAGCACAAATTTTAAAACAAGAATTTTCACATTTTCATTAATCTAATATATGTTTTTTATTTAATTTTATAAGTTAAAGTGTTCAATAAAATAACTTTGAAAGTTGATATGTTGAATATGTATATTTTTATAAATTAAAATGTTCAATGGATCAAGATAAAATTTTAGGGTGTTATACGGTCAAAGTAACAATATCAAGGATGAGTTTACGCATATAACCATAATTTTTTCTAAGGTTTTGACATCATCAAACAACATATTATTCCCTCAGTTCCTGTTCTTTTTTTTTTTTTTTGTGAAAACCCTGATCAGTTCCTTTTTGGCTTTCATCAGATTTATCCTTTAATTATTGCTCATTTAATTGAGGTATATAAAGTTTAGTGGAGATACCTAAGTAGGGGTAAAATCGGAATAAAATAATAGAATAGTGGTGTAAAAGAAAATTTAACAAATTATTATTCATTTTTTTGCTCTATGAAAAAAATGAAAATTGTAAAACAACGCAATAATTTAAATGGAGATTATAAGAAACTCATTAATTATTATTAAGAAAAAAAAATTGACAAGTACAACAAATTGAGGAAAAGAAACAAGTATCAAAAACAAAATTTGACAAATTTCATAACATAGAGAAGTAGAATGAAGAATAATAGAATAGAAAAACAGAAGGAGCTTAATATTAAATTCAAGGACATTTAAAAGTGTGATTACGAGTGGTATGGTAAGCATAGCAAGGACAAAACTCAAGATTGCCATAAGTGCCCTGAGGCACACAATTGCACTTCGCACAGCAACTCCCACATGACTGCTTGCACAGATTTGGCCTTTTTGATAATTTGCACCTACATTTACATGCCTCTCCACAGTCTATGCTCTGCCTTGAACCTGAAGCTGCAGGTGCAGGCGCAGCCGCATCCGAAGGTACCAATGCTTCATTCACGCTAATCTGCAAATCGTAGTTATGTAAAGCTTCTGAAAGATGGAGGAGCGTAAGAGAGACAAGAAGAAGTGAAACAGTTACAATATATGTAGAGAAAGCCATATGGTGTGTTTCTTTCTTGCAAATTGTAACCCTAAATTCTGATAGTTAGTGTAAGGAGAAGCTAAAGATATATTAGTTACGAAATGAGAAGAAGATAAGTGAAACTATATATAGCCAAAGAAGGGCGATCGAACTCGAAATTGTTATTTTCCTTGGGAAAAAAAGAAAAGGACAAAACAAAAAGATTTAAGGGTTGGTATTTTACAAGTATTCTGTGCACATAACATAATAATTTCTTGGTTTAGGGTCTCCTCCAGAGGCAACATTTCCAGACTGGAGACTGTAAAGAAAATCACATATTGGCATTATTATTTAGAGTAGATGTTTGTTCGTCAAGCAAAGTACACTGACAGTGGAGTGTATGTATATATGTACATGATAGTTGTGTATCAGTGTATGAGTGAACTGATAAATTATTACACTATATTACCCCAACTTCAATCAGATAATTCTTTAAAAAGAAAGTGAAAGAATTTCAATTGAAATTACCTAATCATTTATTGCTTGTTCAAATTTCTTTCTGTCAAATTTAAACTCCATTAAAATCAATCTAGTGAGCTTGATAATTAAAATTTTTTCAAATTTGAATCAGGATTTTCAATATATTTAAAATAAATAAAGATTTGGATGCTATTTAAACTACAAGATTTTCTGGGTTTTCTATTTGCTATCTTGAAAGTCTATTTTTGTTTTTATTAATCTATTTCATTAGATCCATCATCTTTCTTTCTTTTATTTTTTTTTAGTTAATAATTTTTCTATCATTCAATACTCAAGAATTAATTAATTAATTAATTTTTCTTATGCATATCAGCTTTCATATAGTAAAACAATGAATCGTTCTAATGGTTTATCTACTGGAGAGTCCATTTGATAGGTAATGAAAAACATGAAACATGATTTGCTTTCTCATACATGTGCAGACATTACATAAAATGGTGGAGTGAGCTAAGGACAACTCAGATGCAGTTGAGTAGCTGGAAACACTAATGTTTTTCTTTCTTTCAACTTAAGTGTGAACACATTGTATGAACTGGCAAATTGATTTAATTTTATAAAATATTTTCATATATTTATTTCTTTTTGAAATAAATTTTCATATATTTATTGAACTATATATATAGCTAGATTCTCATATTTAGTACATTATTGTTGCTTTGACATTTGATCCTTGTCTCACTAAAATATTTCTACCTTGTACAAGATTTCTATTAAGTGGTCCCTTCAATCTTCGTTGGAGGAAATTATAGAATTTCAGATAGCATACAATTACTTCTTGCATGTCTTTGTTTTCCTTAATTAAGTAAATGTGTCCCTTCTTTTTCTTTATTCATTCATAGGTTCGAGTGAAAAAGTATTATGGAGTAAAAAATACGGGCAGCCTTTTCTTTTATTTATTAAAAGTGAAAACTCTTATGGTCGAAAGTAACATAAGTAAGAAAACTAATCAGACTAAAATATATATCTCTTTTTGATATGAATATCGGATTAAAAAAATATTTTCTTCCTGAGATAAATATCTTTGGAAAAAAAATTGCACTGAATCCATTGTTTACTGCTAATTATTTTTTATTTCAATAATTTAAAGTGACTAATTGTCCACCTCGGCATAAACAACTAGGAAGGCGAGTAAAAAAGTTGAGTAGATCATTTTCTCTTTCAATCTTTTTTTGTAAGTTAGTTGTTTTAGTAAATGTAACTGTTTAAAGTTTCATAATTTACAACTTCAAGCTTTAAATACTAACAAAAATGCTAAGTCACACCCAAGGCTACAAATAACAAAGATAGTGTTTTGACTGATGTCAAAATACTGAATCCTATGTTAAAAAGTTGAGCAAATATAGTCTTTAGATTTATATTGTGTGGCAGATATCTTTAGAAAAATTAGATTACGATTTTTGCGGTTTACGAAATACAATTAGTGCATTTCTGTCTTTTTTAAAATATATTAATTTTTCCGTATTGTTTCCGTTATATTATTAGATCCTTTTGTCTAATTTTTGCATTTTTTTCATAAGTTAACAGGAAAGCATAGAGGTCATAGGAGAGTTTACTAAAATATTATACCAAAAAAATTACACTATGATTTCTATGGTTTGGAAAATATAACTATTTTGTTCCTATGTTTTTTAAAATAAAAGGATATTTTCGTCATTTCATGAGGTACTTAGCGGAAAAGATGTAAAAATTGAACGGAATATCCTTATAATCTGATGAAAGTAACTATAAATTAATTGTATTTCGCAAATCACATGAATCGTATTGTACTTTTTTCAATTTCTTTTCCAGATAAACATGGGCTTGCCTGGCTGCCCTTATTTTTTGTTTGGAAGAAAGAGAGCTCTTGAAGTGGTTGATGTAGCCTGTGCATAATTGACAATTCTGAGATTAAGGGCTATAAAACCAATTTTAATCTGGTTCAATTGGTCCCGAGTCATTTCCAATCTTGACAAAAAAAAGTCATTGATAATAAGGCTCCGTTAGTTTCTGTAAAATAACTTACAGCAAAATATTTTTCAGAATTTTTCGTTGTTTGAAGCGTTCAGAAAAATAAGTCAACGGAAAATATTTTCTTGGTCAAAAGAAAATTAAGTCATTTTTTATGGAAAACAACTTCCCATTTTCGAGAGAGTAAATCATTTTCCGGACATTGATAAAACTTATAAATCTATATTTTTTAATTTATTAATCACCATAGTCACTATCACCGGTCACCATTTACCACCGACCACCACCACCAGCTACCACCACTGATCACCACCACCGGCCACCGACGACTTTTATAATTTATATTTTTGTTTTTGCATTCTTTTCATATTTAATGATAAAATTTTTAAATTATAAAATTTCTATTATTATTAATATTTTTTATGGTCTTTTGAAGGCCTATTTGGGTTTTAATATATCAACAATAATTGCTCTCAAATGAGCTGGGAAATTGTCCAACCGAGCATTCGGCATAAACACCGGTGGAGGAAGGCGACGTAGGACGAGGAAAAAGAGTTGAGAGATAGGTACGGGATCATTAACTCGTGTCGTACAATTCTCTTGTTTTTATAATGTAAGTATTGAGTTAAATGTTATATTAAGTCAGGAGTATGTAAAACTGAAGAATATTTGGGAAAAGTCTCTCCACTACATTCCTATTCCGACCAACACTTCAGCGCACACGTTTTAAATACTACACAAAAATGCTAAGTCACCCACCTTCACAAATTTGGCATACAAATTAACCAAAGTACTATGTGTTATCGTGTGAATATTATCTGAGAGGGTCGGTCAAAATTACGGTGAATCCTTAGTGCTCAAGGATAAGTACGGGTGGTGAGGACAAAGATCAGGGTATATTGTCTTTAGGATCTCTTCTAAATATTGTCGCTGGTCGCGCCCAGATGATACTTTACGACGGAGATAGGAGTTAGGAGAAATTAGAGATGCCGCAGATTTTTTGCCAGGATAAATTAGAAAAGCTTGGGAGAAACCTACAATTCAAGTGGCTGACCAGTTTTCCTGTCTTTGTCGGTGGACTTCTCTATATATAAAATATTAATTCAATTTTAATGGGTATATTTATTTCTCGGGGTAAGGTTGTGGGTCGTTATTCCGCTTATAAGCGGGTTCGGAGCATTTTATTAGATTTTATCGGCGTAGTATGGGTGGTCAATATTTGTATGGCAAATTTCTTGTTGGCACTAGAGGTTCTGCAAGGCGGAGCAGGCATAAGAGTGCCTCGAATGCCAGGGAGGAGTTTATATCCTGGAAGAGAAAATAATTATTATAACCATTGCTTACATAACAATGTGAACAATTTCTTATTATGATTTCCCTATGGCTCTCTGGACTAACATGTTAATCGTGATATACTATGTCTTTATTCAACCCGGTGTTGGCGATGAGAGAGTGAGAATAAGTTCTTCACTCAGAAACTAAAAGAGTGAGTTGAGTTCTCTCCGTCAATTGACGATGGATCGATGCTTAGGCAGTTGTTAAACTTTAGGCTAGTTCGGAATTGGCCATACAGATGTAAAAATTGAACTGGAATAGGCGATCCACTTGCGGATATTCGGGTGGCTGATGAGGAAGTGTACTTATAATAATTGTATTTCGCAACCATCACCCATGAATGGGTAGGTCTGTAACCTGGTTTCTCTTCACAAGTGTTGGGTGTGTCCACAGCAGTATTAACAATGGCCTTGCGTCTATTAGGCGCGCTCCCGTGCGTGAGACCCCCTTAATTCTTGTGTTGTTTTGGCAAGAAGGGAGCCTCTTGAGATGGTTGTGATGGCTAGGCAGCCTAGATGCATCACACCTCTCTGATCAAGTCGGTCAGGAAGATTTATATGAGCTACTCACCAAGTTTAATGCATGAAGATATCTCAGATTGGCTCCCGAAGATCATTTCGGCCACAATCGGTTGGACAGGTGCAAAAACAGTCATTTTGATGAATAAGGGACTTCGTTATGGTGTTTGTACAGACAGTCAATCGTTGAGACACGTGATGTGAAGACAGCACAATATTTTCATTGTAGATTGGTCGGAGCTCTCGCTCTAGTGGTCCGGTGGAAGGTGCTTAAGGCGTTCGAGGGAGCAATTAAGTGCCAAAAAGGCCCGGACACACGAGTATGCGTGATGTTGTCTTGCGAAACAATAGGAAGAAAATTAAGTCATTTTTTATGGAAAACAAATTCCCATTTCGAGAGAGTAAATATTGTTCCGGACATTGATAAAACTTATATAATCTATATTTTTTTAATTTATTTAATCACCAGGGTACGGCAATTGCATGCCACTATCGAGGCGGAGGGTGGGCTTAGAAGGTATCAACCCGGCATTTTAGGCGCGCACGGGTCACCGGGAGGGACCCCCGGCCCGACCACCCAAGCAGGCGTAACAAACAACTTCCCTTAGGGCGTTGTTGGGCCGGGCGCCTTGCACCTTGGAGTGCTACGCACACCAGGGAACACCTCCATCTTTGGCTTGGCACGCCGCCCGCGGCGGAACTGACACCCAGCGGTAAACCGAATCTCAGACTGTCGTTGTGGTCGCAGCTACTGTCATGAGTGCTTTTGTTATCTATATTTTTGCCACTCTTCTTTTCTTCGGCTAGGGAGTTTAATGATAAAACTTTGGTCTAAAATTATAAAATTTCTATTATTTTAAGTCGCATTTTTTAATCTTGGTGTTGGGCCTCTTGAGAGCAGTGGAATTAAAGCACCCTTTAACATATTGGTGGGTACACGCTTGAGAGGTTTTTACAATCAGGTGTACCACTCACGCAGCCTTGGCGCGTGCCCCGCCCGGGCGGTAAACCTTCTAGGCGTGCGGGCACGCTTCAAGCGCGCACGGCCCCAGGCCAGAGGTTAAACCTCCACTGGCGTCGGCAGCCAGCGCCTGCCTAGCCCGCGAGCGCACCTTACGGCTCGATTGGGGCGAAAACCGAGGTGGGACCGCGCGAAACCCAGTTGCGTTGCGAACAAAGGTGGAATTTCGTGAACATTTTCGATAGAATTAGGCCGAACTCCCACTCCGGCCTTTAGTTATATTATTATAGTCTCGCATTTCGCATGCCTTAGTCATTTGATGTGTAATATAATACAGTCTGTCCTCGCCTTGGTCATTTTGATATATATACGTATACAGTCCTCGCAACTTAAGTCACTTGGGAGTGTCCGAATTTTCGGGTAAACCTCCCTTCCCGCCGGGGGAAATTAATTGTTTGGGGATTTGAGGGGGAGGACGAATCGGAGCGACAAGGGCTGAATCTCAGTGGAATTCGTGGCAGCAGGGCCACTCTGCCACTTACAATACCACCGTCGCGTATTTAAGTCGTACTGAAAGGATTCTATCCGTCGCCGGTGGGAATTGTACTTTAAGGCGGCCCTCGCGCTCGTCCGCGCGGGGGCTTAGCCAACGGCACGTGCTCTGGGGGCCGGATGGCCCTACTGCGGGTCGGCAACGGGCGACGGACACGCGCGTCGCTTTGGCCCGGATTCTGACTTAGAGGGCGTTCATCATAATCCAGCGCACGGCTAGCTTCGCCGCCACTGGCTTCAACCAAGCCGCGATGCCATGTGCGAACACGGTTCCTCTCGGAAAAAATACTAGTTGGAATTACATACGCGACACCCACATCAGTAGGTGGTAAAACTAACCTGTCTCACGCGGTCTAAACCCACTCACGTTCCCTATTGGTGGGTGAACAATCCAAACACTTGGTGAATTCTGCTTCACAATGATAGGAAGAGCCCCGACATCGAAGGAATCAAAAGCACGTCGCTATGAAACGCTTGGTGCCACAACAGTTATCCCTGTGGTAACTTTTCTGACACTCTAGCTTCAAATTCCGGGAAGGTCAAAGGATCGATAGGCCAAGCTTTCCCGGTTCGTATTCGTCTGGGAAATCCAAGAATCAAAAAGAGCTTTTCCTTTGTTCCACACGAGATTTCTGTTCTTCGTTGAGCTCATTCTAGGACCCGCGTTATCTTTTAACAGATGTGCCGCCCCAGCAAACCCCCACTGATGTCTTCCGCCCGCGATCGGTCCGCCGAAACGACCTTGGGTCCAAAAAGAGGGGGCGTAGCCCCGCCTCCGATTCAAGGAATAAGTAAAATACGTTAAAAGTAGTGGTATTTCACCGTCGCCTTTCCGGCTCCCCACTATCCACACCCTCTCAAGTCATTTCACAAAGTCCGGTACTAGAGTCAAGCTCAACAGGGTTCTTCTTTCCCCGCTGATTCCGCCCAAGCCCCGTTCCTTGGCTTGGTTTCGCTGGAGTAGTAGAACATGGAACACGTGGAAATCTCTTAATCCATCATGCGGTCACTAAATTAGATGACGAGGCATTTGGCTACCTTAAGACGGAGTCATAGTTACTCCCGCCGTTTACCCGCGCTTGGTTGAATTTTTCACTTTGACATTCAGAGCACTGGCAGAAATCACATTGCGTGAGCATCCGCCATGGGGGGGGAGGGGGGAAACATCGCAAGCTTGGTTTTATTAAAGCAGTCGGATTCCCTTGTCCGTTACCAGTTCTTCTGAGTCGACGTTCGACGCCCGGGGAAGGCCGGAAGGGCCGTTTCCCAGTCCGGTCCCCCGGCGGCACGACAACCAAAAAATAGAAAAATAAAGTGCACGGTCGACCCTGTCAACTACATATCTTTTCAAGCAAATGAACCGTGTGTGTCCCAGTGGGGAAAAAATGCACATGCTTCTCGATCCAGGCAAGTTCATCTTGACTCCACTCACAGAGAGTATCGAGGTTATCCGGGAGAAAGAACTTGAGGGACGGAGCATAACCCAAGTGAGCCGTATCAAGATATGGACCTAAAATCTCATGGGTCTGTTGAACAGAGGGTTGAGCCCAACCAAATACACGAATGGCTCAAATTCCCCCCCAGGTACGGGATCCATCTACGCACCCTCAGGGACTTCCTTTTGCCTACAGCGTATGCACACTACAGTCCGAACTACAGGATGAAGAGGGCTGCTTCAAACCTTATAGGGAATAAACCTTGTTTTATGCTTTTAAATTTATAGGTAGGCCGGAACAACATTGAGAGGTGTTTTTTATATATGTATATATATTAGGGCAGGGGGGATGTGATCCATACTTCGCAGGACGGGACTACTTAGCTCTATCCCGTGGGCCTGACGGGCCTATGGCGCGCTATTATTAATATTTTTTATGGTCTTTTGAGATAAAGACTTTAATATTTTTAACTAATTTTTAATATTACAACCAAAAAATAGAAAATAAGTCATTTGAAAAATATTTTTCAAGCAAAATATTTTCCATGAAAATATTTTTCAGCAAGTTATTTTCCTACAAATTATTTTACGGAAAGAAACGGAGCATAAGTGAGCGTATCAAGATATGGACTAAAATCTCAATGGGTCTGTGAACAGATTAGCACAAAACATGTACCCACCACCCAGCGGCAGAATCAGCCCAATAATGAAGGGGCTAAAAGATAATTTTACTTAATTATGAGGCAAAATTAAGTTTTTTTTTATATATGTATATATATATTATCATTTGAAGCCACAGCTCCCTTACCTATACGGTCAGCAAACTTTGGAAAAAGTTAAAAATCGAACCGAACCAATGTATTTTCGGTTTCTAGTTCGGTTATTCAGTTTTTGGTTTGAAAATTTTCTTAATTTTGATTTTTAGTCTTTGGATCGGTTATTCTAAAATATTTATTTTCTGAGTAACATCGAACTATTTGATCAAATTGATGCTACTGAATTGAACCAACCGATGAATTCAGTTTCCAAACTTATTTCAGTTTGGTTCAATTTCAAAAAATATCTATTTTCGATTTTCAGTTTTTACAGTTTCGTGCGGAACCGAACTGCATATTTGCATACCCCTCCTTACCTATGCTTTGTGTCCATCCCTCCTGAGTACTTATGATGGCTCAAAATGGGACTTGGTCATCGAGGATTGTTAGATTATAAGAAATTTCTTACCTACACTCAATGTATGAGTGGTTCTATACATTCAATCAATTAAAAAATTTTTTTAATTATTTTATTTTTTTTAATATATGGTCAGAAATACATTAATTTAAATAAAAACATTGTTTGTAATTCGTTTGATATATAGGTGGAGTCCTATTAATTCATAATTTGGCACAAATAACCCATTTCTATGTTATTCCAGACCGTCTTGTTACTATTCTTACTTTTTTTTTTTTTTTTTTTATCACCATTTTTTCTCTTGTGTGTTTTTTATTGTTTATCGATTATCGCTAGGTTCTCTATAGGTGTATATTGACACTCTAATTAGAGAGTGCCTACAACAAGAAAATTTTTAAAATCTACACATTTCTCTCTCTCTCCCACATAAGAACAGAAGACTCCGGTGAGCATTTCACATGTTGTACCAATTGATCAGAACGCGTTCTCTGGTCTGTTCTGGATTAGTCAGACGCCAGAACTAAGCCCACAAGTGATAGTTTCTTATGGTATAAGTTGGCGCACAGTAGATAGGTGGAGCACCTTCGTTTGGATAAACAACGGTGCAACGCTCAAGTTAGTGCATTTCACAGTCTTATTTCTCGTCGAGGCATTATCTCATGCGCGCGCTACACACCATTATTCCTCTACATTCGGTAGCTCTCTTCTCCTTTGTATTTTGTCACTGATGGCAGGCGGGTCAACTTACCTAATCACAACAAAAACAATTGCGAAGTCTAAGGTAACTTTTTTTTTTTTTTTTGTTATCATCTAGGTTTTTATGTATACACTCTTAATTAATAGAAGTGCCACAAGAAAATTTTTAAATCTACACTTTTTCTCTTAAAAAAAAAAAGAACCTGGAAATGTATTGTAGAACGCTTTCTTGGTTGAGGATAGCAAGAAGTTTTAGTTCGCAGTAGATAGGTGGAGTTGTTGAAAACGTGCAAGCTAATAGGAATCTTTTCGTGCAACATCGGCCAAACCATTTATATTTGCTGTCTTTCTTTATTGTCATAATCAAACCAATCACAACAAAATATTTATATTTAATATTTTCTTCCATTTTATTTCATAATATATTTGATTATATCATCTAATTAAAATGAATTACCTCTTTGAAATTATTTAACTCACAAAGCACTCTCTCTCTCTCTCTCTCTCTCTCTCTCTCTCTTGAAAACATGCAATTCAAAAAAAAAAAAAAATCAACCCTTAACTGAAAAATAATAATAATTAATCAAAAAAAAATGAAATTTAAAGGCAATTATAAAAATACACACTTGAAACAGATTAAAGCACTGTTTGTTTGGGAAAAGAAAAAACAACAAAGAAAAAGAGGTGATGAATGGTAGATGGGTTAATGATCTACATGCAATACGACAAAACAACGGTAGTAGTTGCCCGTCTATCTCATTTTTCTCCCCTAGAAAAGGGGAGTAGGGAATCTTTCCTCTCATGTATTTTATATTATAGTAATCCGAGATTCTTATTTTAAAAAACTTGAGTATATATTAATTTGTATTTGAAGAGGATGAAAATTTTTTTTTTTTTTAAGAAAATGCCTGCTTAATTATTATTAAGGTAAAAAGCAATACATCATGAATAAAAGCTGGAGGGCTAATATCTCACTTCATATAATCAGTAGCTCATGCTAAAGAATAAACCGCTTGGTTCGGTGATTTTTTAACAAACAAAAATGATAATGAAATAAAATCTCTAGCTAGAGACTTATAATCATTGTATCAAAATAGAAAAATAAGAATAATTTGGTATACATGAGAGTTGATTGTACTTGCGACCAATAATTGGATTTTTGATGTTGCATAGATAGGGGATTTTGTTTTCTTTCTTCCTTTTTTTTTTTTTCCACCATGTGGTGTCATTGTCCATGTAATAAATTATGCATGAATTCAATTCAGAATGGGAAGAGGATAATAATTTTCAATCTCGCTCTAATTATAAAATATCGAAACATAAAAATTAAAGTTCCAATTTCTATATCCGTAGGCACCACGTGGTATCCCTACCCATATAATAAATGATGTGTATGAATGGGTTCGGAATAGGAAGAGGATAATATAATTTTCAATCTCGCACTGGTTATAAAATATCGAGATATAAAAATTAGAGTTCCAAACTCCTATATCCATAGGCACCATATGGTATTCCTACCCATATAACAAAGGATGCGTATGAGTTCAATTTAGAATAGAAAGAGGATAATATAATTTTCAATCTCGCTCTAATTATAAAGTATCGAGATATAAAAATTAGAGTTCCATACTCCTATATCCATAGGCACCACGTGGTATCCCTATGTATATAATATAGGATGCACGATTCGGAATGGAAAGAGGATAACATAATTTTCAATCTCGCTTTAATTATAAAGTATCGAGATATAAAAATTAGAGTTCCATACTCCTATATCCATAGGCACCACGTGGTATCCCTATGTATATAATATAGGATGCACGATTCGGAATGGAAAGAGGATAACATAATTTTCAATCTCGCTTTAATTATAAAGTATCGAGATATAAAAATTAGAGTTCCATACTCCTATATCCATAGGCACCACGTGGTATCCCTATGTATATAATATAGGATGCACGATTCGGAATGGAAAGAGGATAACATAATTTTCAATCTCGCTTTAATTATAAAGTATCGAGATATAAAAATTAGAGTTCCATACTCCTATATCCATAGGCACCACGTGGTATCCCTATGTATATAATATAGGATGCACGATTCGGAATGGAAAGAGGATAACATAATTTTCAATCTCGCTTTAATTATAAAGTATCGAGATATAAAAATTAAATCAACTTTTTGTATAATTTACCTCCTGAACTTGCAGCAAAAGAATAAAAAGCCAATTTAAAATTTTTAATATAAATTAAAAAATAATTAAAAAATAATGAAATAGTTGGTTTAGATCAAACACAATTAAAAAATAATAATAAATATTTTTAAACCAAATAATTTTCCAATTCTATAATTCTTTAAGTCAAATATTTTGTTTAATTATATTTTAAATCAAAGATAAGACCCTATAATTTCTTTTTAATTATTTAATTAATATTTTTATTTTATAAATTTCAAAAAGAATTTTTAAACAATTACATTACAAGTAACTGTCTATCAAGAGTTGTATTGTTTGGATAATATAAATATTTGTCCAAGCAATAAGAAAATCTTTTCTTCTATATATATCTTCTATATATTATATATATATATAATATATATATAATATATATATATATATATAGTGTTATAATTATATATATAGTGTTATAATATTTGAAGCCACAAGCCCAATTAATATGGATTTACACCAAACAAATCTACAAAGGGGTGAAGGATTTTCTATTCCAAATACTGAAAGAGACTTTGGATAAAAAGTTCTACCTCAGCACTTTTGATTAAGGAAAAGGAATCATTGGTAATAATAATAAAAATATTTTAAAATTTATTGACACTATTCATTTATTAATTAAGAATTTTATATTCAACGGGATTAGTACAATCAGTAAAAAAAAAAAAAGAATTAGGATTTGATTCTCCCGGAAAACATCAAAAGAAACTAAAAAAATATTTTTAGGTGCACCAAATCAATATAAGAGAATTGACCACTAAGTTTATCTTGCCAAGAGAAGAGACTGAATACCTCCACAGTAAATAGCAAATGGCAATTTACTGCATCCCCAAAAAATGGATTGGGATTGTCCCAATTAGATTTAATGTTTTAAGGGTTTTCACTTGCGTCTAAATGACATCTGAAAGTTCTGTCGTTATGATCCATTGAAAAGTGACTTCTTTGAACTTCCAAGTCTGGACCATCCTAATCCTAGATCGCAAATGTTTATGGTAAATATATCATCATATATATATATATATATATATATAACAAAATATATCAAATAATAATATATAAATACATATTGAGGAATACTATACTCCCAAGCAAACTCTAATTAACAGATAATGTAGGATTCTCACGATCCTTGTCCTAATAGAATTTATCTTAACTCCAATATATATATCCCAAATTTACTCCAAGCAGGATGAAGTCTCAAATTCTCTCAACCCTCAATTTTTGATGGTTAACAAATAGTGCTGAAGTCTCAAATTCTCTCAACCCTCAATTTTTGATGGTTAACAAATAGTGCGGTGAGCATATAGCACACCTTTTTAATGTTCTATAATGATAGGACCGCGCGTACCATCTAACCCTGAATTAGTATGATATTGTCCGCTTTGGGCCAAGCCCTCATGGATTTGTTTTTGGGCACCTCCCAAAAGGCCTCATACTAATGGGTTGGGTTTGAACCAGCACCTCCCAAAAGGCCTCATACTAATGGGTTGGGTTTGAACCATTATATTTTGGTTTCATTTCTCCTCTTTATCCGATGTAGGACTTGGGAGGATATCCCACCATATAAATACGAGCTACCTTTTACTTTTAAAAGAATGTATAGATGCTAGAAAAGTTTTGGGCTTGGAGGAGATGAGTTTGGATTCTCAGGCAATGGGGCTATGTTTCCTCACAAAGAGAACCGCTATTTGCGCCGGCTATGAGGTAAGCGAACATTTACTTTTCAGATAACGAACAATTTAATTAATATTAAAACTTCAAATGTTGGATGTTGTGTTTCTTGCACTAGTTGAAGTAGTTTTCAATTCGATTTTTCTTTTTCTTTCTTCCTTGTGTTTTTTTCTTTTCCTTTTTTATTTCTTCCATTGTCCTCTTGTTATATTCATCAGAAGCATTAGTTTCTTCATAGAAAAAGGAATTACTTGAATTAATATATGCTAGCGTATGGACACAAATAGGCAAGAGAAACTGCATATTTTTGCAAGTGAATAATTGAAAGTTATACATAGATATAAAAGTGTACGTTTTGCGTGATCAGTATCCAACATCATATAGTAGATGATAATTCCAACTGATGCCTTCTACGTAAACCATTAGCTAAGTGCAAAAATTATATTTTTGACTACAGGATAGCCTTAAACTCATTGATCATGCAGAGGAACATACTTACAGAGTCACTAATAATAATTCAATTTAAACAATAGAGGAATATAAAGCAACAATCTAGAGAGTAGTGTTACCCATGCGGTTGAAAAAAAAAAAAAAACAAAAAACTCAAACTAAAAAATGGATTTTAGCTATCATACGGTTTAATATTTGATAAAGGCTAATGTTTGACCAAATTTGTGAATGTTGATAATTTTATGTCATTAACCTAGTAATCATGGCTAAATAGAAAATAGAGATAAGGATGTTGTACTAATAAGCTTCTAATTGGATTTGTTGTGCATGCCCTAATTATTGAATAGAAATACTTTTCTTGTCTATGTTTTAGCTAGCTGGTGATGAACTAATTGCTTCACTTTATAACATCTAATCTACTTGCCTTTAATAGTTTGCAAAAACAAAGTTGAACCCTCTAGCCTGTGGGCTTTACACAATTATATTTCCATATGCAAATAGTGATAATTCTCTCTCTCAATAATTTTTGAATGAAAATGCAATTGTGACGGCTCAAACAACGTCATTTTTATTTTTAGAGAGGAAGACCAATTTATAAGTTGATTACATGGTAGTATTAAAATTGTTATATGATGTGATCATAAAAATAAAAAAATTAATGCTGAAATCTAACCCAAAAAAAATATATCCATTTGATTGGTTAAAAAGAATTTAGCCATTATTACGACAAATTAAATTGATTTTATCATACTTGATTTTGATTATTTTATTATTAGGAGAATTTATTATTTATTTATTTGGAGCCATGCATATAACTATACTATTTAATAAAAGCCGAGTATATGTCATGTAAAAAAAAAAAAAAAAGGACAAATTAATTCGATTACTATATATTATTTTTTACTTATAGAAATCTCTATATTTAAGTGTGATAGCTACAATAGAGTTTATAATATTGAACTTAAATAGTCCTCAATAAACACAGACTTAAGCAGTCCTCAACAATTTTGGACTTAAGCAAATTTGGACTTAAGCACTCCTCAACAAATTCAAACTTAAGTAGTCCATCAATTCGGGCATAACAACTTCTCCAATTCGAACTTAAGTGGTCCTTAATCCATTAGGCCGGACATAACAACTTCTTCAATTCGGACTTAAGCGGTCCATGAACAGTACATCAAACTGGACATAACCAATTTTCTAGTTTGGCCTTAAGCAATCTATAAACAGTCCATCTGTTTGGACATAAACAGTCCATCAACTCGGACTCAAGCAGTCCATGCCAATTTAAATGGACTTAAGAAGTTCACGCTAATTTAATCGGACATAACCAATTTTCTAGTTTGGCCTTAAGCAATCTATAAACAATCCATCTGTTTGGACATAAACAGTCCATCATTTGGCCTTAAGCAATCTATAAACAATCCATCTGTTTGGACATAAACAGTCCATCAACTCGGACTCAAGCAGTCCATGCCAATTTAAATGGACTTAAGAAGTTCACGCTAATTTAATCGTACTTAAGCAATCTATCTATTCGAGCTTGAGCAACTCACTCATATGGACTTCAACGGTCCATTTATTCAAGCTTAAGTAGCTCACCTATTCGAACTTAAGTAGTCTACCATCCGAGCTTAAATAGCTCACATTTAAGCAGTCTTAATAAATTTAGACTTAAAGCAGTTCACGCCGGCTAAAGCAATTCAACACTTAAATGGACTTAATCCATCTATTCGGACTTAAAGCAGTCCATTCATTACAGTTTAAGTAATTCAGCCACAACACTCTACCAGCTATAATATTTGTTGGACATAAATGACCAACTCCTTTTGAGAGACTACTCATAATATATAATAATAAAATATATCAAATGATAATATATAAATATCTATTAAGGAATATTATACTCCTAGGTAAACTCTAATTAACAGATAATGTATGATTCTCACAATCTTTATCCTACTCGAATTTATCTTGATCCCAATATATATATCCCAAATTTACTCCAAGTAAGGACAAAGTCTCAAATTTTCTCAACCCTCAATTTCTGATGCTTTTTATTTTTCTTCTCATAATGAATTAAATTTTCCATATCAATAATATTTGGAATCTTTAAATTCAGTTTATGGTTTGTATTAATGCAGTTGCATAATTCACATTAAACTAAAGGACTGACCATGTGTTTTTTCTAATTTTGATTTGAAATCAAGTTGACGTGAAATCGATGGTTTTGGTATATATTCACATTAAACTAAAGCAGCTGACCATGTGTTTTTTCTAATTTTGATTTGGAAATCAGTTGAGGTGAAATCGGATGGTTTTTTGGTATATATATATATTATATATATATATTATATTATATAAAAAAGATTGGATATTTGACCTATAGTATAAAGGAAAAGTTTAAATTCTTTTTTAAAAGATTTGCGATATTTAGATATAGTATAAAGGAAAAGTTTAAAATTCTTTTTTCTATTCACTATTCTGTTTTTCTTTTTTTTTTTTCAAAATTTCTAAATTTATTTCTAATTTGTTCGAAAATTTAACTTGGTGGTTTACTTTTTTAGTTTAAAGAAGAACAACATGGCTTTTTATTGCTTTGTTTATTTTGTTTGCTTAATTTATTTTTTCTTATTTCATTATCATTTTGTATTTTGCTAATTTTATTTTTGTTTTTTTTTATTTTTGCAGGGATTAAAGTATGTTCAATAAAAGATAATTTAAATTTATTTTATGCAATAATGAATTTAATTTTATGTTTTGATAGTTTAACATGCTCTCCATGTTAAATCTCTATAAAAGAATAAAAATCAAATACGTAAATCGTTCTACTTTAATTTCTAATAATATTTCCAGTCGCTTCTTCCAAAAAAATGAAGTTTAGTATTTTACTCAATACACTAACTTACATTTACACTTGAAATTAAAAATATAAATATTATATAGTTGAGCGAAATGCGGGTTATTGCCTAGAAACTATATAAGAGATCTGAGACAAGATGATTTCCTAATTCCTTTTTATCTGTCGATGTTGCTGTTTTCTTTTTTTTTTTTCTTTTTTAGGAAGTGAACAATTTAATTAGTTCCTAGTTTGCCCCTCTTTAATGGCATGAATATTAATAAATGTAGTGCTCCAATGGTCCATAATTAATAACCATCAAACAAATTAGTGTATACAAACAACTCTAAAAATGGTCTTCTTTTATTGTCTTGATTATTGTGTTCAAAAATTTATTTTTCATTAGTTTATGGATCATTAATATAAGGGCATTAATATAAGGGCATATTAGGGGAAAAAATTATTACTTAATCATATTAATTACTCTCTCTATTCCGTTAAATTTTTTAAATATTTTTTTTTTCCGTTTAGACGACAAATCGACTAGGTCGGAAGAGATCTTTTTTTATGGTATACTAGTTATAAAGCAAGCTTTGAATAGCATAGCCAGTAAGTAAATGGTCGGATATAACTTATTTTCAATGCCTGATACCACTCCTGACTGTGACCGGAAAGACCTTGTACATGAGCTCATCTTAGTTGGTCTATAAATACCTCATGGTTCTGAAGGTCGCCAAATGGTTGCAAGGGTTGTGGATCCATCAAATGACTAAAAAGTAGGCATCCTAACTTAGGTTGGAAAGCCTCTCCCAAAATATTGGCCGATAAAGGTGAGTCATCTTTAAGCCCATAGTTGCTAGTATGTTCGAGCTCTTTACGTCCTCGGAGAATCTCCTTAACAATATATACCAAGAACAGAAACCCTATTGCGAGCCAGCCTTCTAAAATTTTGCAATTATATATATATTAATTTTAATTTTTAAAAAAATTAAGAAAAATATTGCAATACATGATATATAGCTACATATCTAATAACTACTAATAAACAAACTGTAACTGCAACCATTGGCACATGACTAAAACTGAGTGTTAATCATCCTAGCGTAAATCGAATTTTCAAAATATAAAAATTGAACCAAATCGAATAAATATGAATAAATGAATAGAACTAAGCAAAATAAATAATTTTATTGATTAACAATTAAAATTAAAATAATTGAAACAATAATTTTTATCTTTCTAAAAGAATCGATTTAATTAGAAAATCAAACTCACGAAATCACGTCTATTCAATTTGGCTTCTCCATTGAATCAAAGTACTCCCAAGATTATTATGCTAAGGGGCTATTGCCTTGTTTTACTATTTTTCTTTTTTTTTTTTTTTTTTCCTTTTTTTTTTTTTTTTTTTTTTACAATAAAATGAGTACTTTTTATAGAACATAAGATAATTTTATTTCATATTTGATTAGTTATTTTGTGTTTAGTGAGATTTTATTTCATCTTATGAACTGCAAATGGTGGTCAGATTCATTATTTAGTTCAACGGTAATAAAATAGAGAGGAATTCTTATAAATAATTATATTTGAGCGATTTTAATTTTCCAATTTATGTTTAGATGGAAAAAGTTTACAATGAAACGTCCGTTTTGAAAAAATTGTACTTATGAGGTTAAGAGGGCTGCATTTTAAAACTTTTTTTTTTTTATCAATTGTTAGTTAATAATTTTATAAAAATAATGACTACAACAATTCTTTTTTTCAAATAAATATTTTATATATTTTATTTGTAATTATTTAAAAATAATGATTATGAAAAAATTTAAATAATATTTTTATGGGAATTTTAGCTTGAATTTTTTTTTTTTTTTTTTTTTTTTGTTTTTTTTTTTGTTTTTTTTGCTTTTTTTTTATTGTTCCTCCTAGACCCTGACGTTACTCCTGTGCTACGTTCATTGTTGTAAATTCACGATAATTTATTTTATAAAAATAGAACCTCTAATTGACTCATACAACAATTCTTTTTCTTTCACAATAAAGATATCTTTTATATATTTTTATTTGTAATTATTTTAAAATCTAATGATCCCTCTAATCGAACGCAAAAATTTAACTAATAGTTTTTATATAAAGAGAGACTTTCTCGCCTGAATTTTTTTTTTTTTTTTTTTTTTTTTTTTTTTTTTGTAAACCACTGGTGTTCGACGCTATTTACTAAAAAAACAACGCAAGTCCCACGATAAAATCTTGGCTCAAGCATAGCACTATTAAGGCCTCTTCACGCCTCCCGTCCAGGGACTCATATATTTATTTGACAATTGAATTGAGAGTCTCTTCATGGCCCGTCTACGGTCTATCTCCCCGCGATCCAGCCTGCATTGCAACTGAAGTATGCGACAATGATTGAAAACCATATTCATAAAACGAACAATAAATAACTTATTACAAACACATGGATATTTTCAGTAAATGATTGAATCCTGAAAATTTCTTCCCGTACATTTAGCCTGCGTTTCCTTTGCTCAATTTTTTTTTTTTTTTTTTGTAACCACTGGTGTTCGGACCCTATTACTAAAAACCGACTAAATCTGGCTCAAGGCATAGTCACTATTAAGGCTCTTCACCCCTCCGTCCAGGTATATTTATTGAAATTGAATCTGAGAGTTCTTTCTGCACGTCCAGCCTGCATTGCCAACTGAAGTATGCGACAATGATTGAAACATTTTATAAACGAAAATAATAACTATAAACAAATGTATTTAGTAAGAATTGAATCCGAAAATTCTTCCCGTACATTTAGCCTGCGTTGCCAACCGAAGAACGAGGCAATGATTGAAACATTTTATAAACGAAAATAATAACTTTAAGCAAAGTGCTTCAAAACCGGGGGCGAAAATACTAACTATAAACAAAGTGCTTCAAAACCGGGGGCTCATTTTTCATTTTTGCAACTTAGCTGCATAGTTGGTTAGGCACGTGACGTTCAAATGTTTTTTATTATTATTACAGCTAGTATTAGAGTCCACGCCATGCGCAAAATAATATTAAATGATGAAATAATCTTTTATAGCATCATTCAAAAATAATAAAATTGTATAATAAAATGATCGTAAAATGTATTATAAAATTGTATCTCATTGAGATATAGCAAAAAAAGTCGCAATACTAAGATATATCTTCTTAAATATCATATGAAACATTTTACCAAAGTATGCAATAGCAAAATCAATGCATGGTATGACCTAAAAGTGTTAAAATGGGTTGACATGTCAGGTTTGACACAGATTCACCTAACACGAGACACGATTAGGTTTAATACGAATACGACTCATTTAATAATTGTGTTAAATTTACCAATATGAACATGATATATAAATTAGGCAGGTGATATGAACACAACACTTTTTAACCAGTTTAATATCATAAACAGGTTAAGTGAGTCTTGTTGACGTATATACAACTTGTGCAACCCGCTTAATGTCATAAACAGGTTAAGTGAGTTGTGTTGACCTGTACACGACCATGTTAGTCGACCAAAGTTTATTTTATTAAAAAAAATGAAGTGTTTTTTTAAATTTATTTTTATGTTTTTTTTTATTAATGAATGATCAGAAAAAAAAAAAAAAACTAAATTTTTGACTTTTATAATGGTCGATAAGTGAGTAAATTCTGCACCCATACAGAATTCTTAATCTATTGACACATTTCTAATAAACTTGTTATAATAGGTTAACAGGTTACAAATTTATTGTTCAAATACTATTTTTCAATATATAAACTAGTTTTATTGTTTAAATAATACTATTTTTCAATTTTTCAATTTATAAACTAATTTTTATTTTTATTGAACAAATGTTAGACTCCTTGGGCCGAATGGGAAGCCTACTGGCTGATCCTAGAAGCGCGCAGGTGGGAGGCACGCGTTGAAGGTGCGCACTGTGGTCCACGGTTACTGCGACGGCGTCTTCACGAGCTTATCAAAAGCCCAGGCTTGGGCCTTTTTGCAATCTTTTGTACCTTACAGAACTGATTATCTTAATTTAATATCAAAAATATTTTTTGTATTATTTTTATAGTATCCAAAGATATGAAAATTTATAACTAATTTGTTGTAAAAGCATGAACTAGAATGAAAATCTAATTAATACTGATTGAAAGCCAAATTTACTAAAGGAAAAAATTTTGAATATCATATAATAATTTGCAAATAATTTTTTAAATTGTTCGGAACTTAAAGATATTAAAGTTATAAATAATATATTAGTACAAATTTATCAATTTAAGTTATAGAATTTTTATAATTAATTTTGATATAAAATTAAGAATTTAAGTTATATTTGGGACGTAATTGTTTATAACTTTTACCAATTTTTGATCATTAAAATTTTTCTTTTATTATTATAATCCAGAAAAAACTTAATATTGGTAGAAAATATTTATTTTTAATTTTATTTTAGAGGAAAACTAAATAAATTTTTTATTTTAATTGTTTATTAAAAGGAATTAATATCTTTATTATTATTGAATAATTTCTATTAATATTTAATAATGAATAAAATAATAAGTAATAAGATATATGAATAATAAATGATGACCTCTTTTATAGATAGCAAGTTATTAAAGATTTTTAAATCCAACGATTCACAATAAAATTGTTTAAATCTAATGAAAATGAATGTTTCTATGTAGATATAGAATTTTAAGTTTCTGAACTGCAGTCTCATTCAATTTTTTTTTCAAAAAATACTCATGTTATTTATTTTTTTAGATATAAAAGAAAAATAAAATTAATAAAAAAAAAAAAACGCAGAGAGTAAAGAGTTCGATTAAAAGTCAATTTTCGTCAAAGATTTAACTCTAAATATTTTGGGATGGAGTAAGTATTACACACGTAGTTTATTTATTTATTTAGTTTTTTTTTTTTTTTTTTTTTTTTTTTTTTTTTTTTTGACGAACTTTTTTTTTTTTTTTTTTTTGACGAAAGACTAGTTGGAGACCGGATAGGTTAGGTGACAAAAGCCACGTGACTCAACTGTCATAACGACTTTGGTGAACTGATAGATTCGTGCTGTGCTGACTTGAGGGATATGCGAATAAAATTGCATTAATTTTACTTCAGTTATAAAATAATAGTAATTTTTTTATAAAATATTGATCGTTCAAACCTATTATTTTATAAACAGCTCTTTTGTTAAAAATATATTTTTCATTCTCAGAAAAAAAAAAATTTCACAAAATATTTGAAAATATTACAAAATAGTAACATTCGTGCATATTATTTTTTAACTATCAACTTTTAGTCTTTTACAAAAAAAATAGTCATCTTTTATAAAATATTATAAAACTAAACCTATTATTTTATAAACGAACGACTTTTAAAAAAATCACATTTTATACAATATTTGAAAGTATTACAAAATATTGATAATAAGAACTATTATTTTGTAAACCAAAAAAAAAAAAGATATCTTTTACAAAATGTTTAAAAAATATTATAAAATATTTAACTTCCTTTAAACCACCAATTTTACAACATAGCAGTCATATTTTACAATATATTGAAATTATTATAAGACTGTATAGAAGTCCGTGCGTTGTATGAACTATTTTATTACTTTATTATTATACATTTTATTAAAAGTTACTTTATTATATATATAAAAATAAATATTTATAAAAAAAATTACAACTGAAAAGAAACAAATAAAAAAATTATAAAATAAATAAGTATAAACTAAAACAGGGTAAATGTATACAATACAAAAGTCGTTGACAAATAAACATTAGTTAAATATTTTTGCAAATAAGCTAAGAGTTAAAGAACATAAAATGCAATAATATAAAGATATATAAATATAAAAATAGATAATAATAATAAATAAATGGACAAAAAAAGAAAGTTAAATTATCCCATTTAAAACAATATTTAAAAATTTAAATAAATATGGATAATTATTTTAAATAATCAATAATTTTAAACTTAAAATTAAAAAAAAAAAAGTATCTTAAGTGATCTAATAAAAAAGAAAAAATTCAAAATTCAAATATAGATATAGATAATTATTGTAAATGAGTATTAATTTTAAAATATAATTATTATATATAATTTTTTTTTAATTTTTTAAAATCTAATTATTATATATAATTTTTTAATATTATAGATAAATTAAAATTTATTTTTTAATATTTAGATAATAAAATTTAAATTTAAATTTTAAGAATATCATTTGTATTTAAATATATTTTTAATTTATAATATGTAAATTATTTTTTAATTTATTAGATGTTATCTTATAAATTCCTTTTATTAGCTTGAACGTATTTATTGAATTAAATGTTTTTTCTTTTTTTTTTCTTTTAAATCAATTATATAAATGTTTACTTTATTAATATAACTAAAGAGATTTCTCTCTAATCTTCTACCCCAGCAAGCAAGCAAAATAATAATAATAATAATTAATATTAAAGACTGACATTTCATTCATAAGCATAAAAATTTCACAGACAAATTGAAAAAACTATTACTAAACATACTCAATATCATACAACTAATTGTACAAAGATTAAAAATAAAAAACTATTTTCCTAAAAAGTCTTATTTATCTATTTCCTTTCTTTGCTCATATTCTTGCCTCCATCTCCACTTCTTCTTGCATGAAAAAAAAAAATAAAGAAAAAAAAATTAAACTAGAAAGTCAACATTACCTTAGTTGAAAGAGAATATCTATTCCTTTTCTTTGCTCTTATTTTTGCCTCTATCTGCATTGCAACAAGAACAATACATATCAAAATAAATAAATAAATAAATACAAGTTTAAAAATTTGTAGAGCTCAATCAAAATCTAAAAAATGAAAGCAAAATAATTTAAAGAAAAAATAAAAAAAAAATAAGAAGAAAACAATTGTTAGAAAGTTCATATTCTTCGGTCTTTGATAAACAATTTGTTGGACAATACTGAACACACCCGCGCCGCACATGAAGACTTAGGAGAAAAAACTTTTGTCTTAAGAATACTCTTTCCATAAAAAAATCATTGAATTGAGAGGTAAATATGGATATAGATAGGCAAAAAAATTCTAAAGTTTTACAATTTTAATATTCAAAGTTTTAGATTATATATATATACACACTTAAAAATTATTAAAAAATTAAAAATTTGTAAAAAGAAAAAGATAAACGAAAATGCTAAACTAATAGAATGTCAACTCAGCTTTTAGAAGTTTTTTTTTCTTCATGATTATATATGCACTAGGTGAAGGCTTGCGCATTGCGCATGTTATTTTTGTTGTATATTATACTTTTAGTTTTTACTTTAATTTATAATTTATAAGTTGTTTAGTATATATGGTTTCATAGTATATATAGACTTTTCAAAATTTAGATAATAAAATTAAAATTTTAGATTATTAGGCATTTAATTTCAACCAGATTAAATAAACTCTTTACATATAAATACAAGTTAAACTCATTTTATAAAATGATTGTAGAAAATTTGATGGAGTTTTAAAATTGTAATATTATGTAAAATTTTATATTTTATTCAATGTAAATTTAAAATTATTTTTATAAACTGATTGTTATGGAGAAAATTTGATTGGAGTTTTTTTAAAATTTGTAATATTTATTGTAAAAATTTTACTTATTTTATTCATGTAAATTTTAAAATTTATTGTATTTAGTAATACAAGTTAAACTCATTTTATAAAATGATTGTAGAAAATTTGATGGAGTTTTAAAATTGTAATATTATGTAAAATTTTATATTTTATTCAATGTAAATTTAAAATTATTGTATTTAGTAATAAGAGCTAAAATTTTTAAATTAGAATATTGAATGATATTATTAAATATCCCTTAATTAGTCATAGGTCTTGAACTTATTTCTTACTAACACATTTAATTAAGAGTATGTTATGATTTCATGTAAGAGTTCAAACTAATTCATTTAATTTAAATTTGGATAACTGAATGATATAATTAGTTTTATATAAATAAAATGTTTTAAAAAATTAGACCACCAAAACGTATTAAATTAAAATATTATCATAAAACAAAATTAATTATTTTTATATACAATAATCATATATCATTTTTTTATACAATAATCTTATACTATTTATTTTAAAACCTAATTGTTCAAATCATCCAATACAGTAAAAACATGGCATATAGTTCAATTCTGCTGTCTTCTCTCAATACAGATACCAAAACCTTTCTCAAGCTTATCTTTGCAGAAATACTTCAGCTCAACATGGTAGCAATTCCCAATCTTTTAATCTTTAATAATAAGGTAGTAAATTTGTCCACACAATCTGATACTTTTAATACAATTTCTTACATTATACATAAGCAATCCACCTTTAACGTATTTCCTTCTGTACAAAATGCTAAAATGGAACCATCATAAATTAACAACACAATGTAATAAAATTAAGATAATGATAAATAATTCATATGAAAACAATTCAAAATTAAAATCATTATTTAATAACATAATTATAGAGTTAAAAACTCTTCCAAATTCAAACTGTAATTTCTAATGGTACCTGCTTATTGCTTGACTAAGCTGTCTCTCGTAGCATTGCACGTTGCTCATGAAATACGGCTCTTGTGACCATAAGAGAAGTGAGATAAAATGAGCTTTTATAGAGATAAAGATGAGTAGTTTATAAGAAAAATCTCTTAAATATTGATTAGTTAGAGATTAGATATTATAAGAGATATGATTAGATTGTTAGAAACAAAGATTAAGATAAACTTTACAATTTAAATGATTTTATATAGATAACATATAATATAATTTAAAATTTAAAAAAAGATATTTATGCAAAGAAAAAAAGGGAAAAAACCTCAAAAAAATTTAAAAAAAAAAAGAAAAAATGGATAGAAAAGCTCAAAAATTTCTAAAAAATAGAAAAATAAATTGCTGACAAAGCAAAGTATTATGTCAGCATTTTAAAACTATTTTTTACTTCAGGATTATATATATATATAGATAGGCAATCGGAGTTATTATTATGTAATCCAACAACTTTACAAGAAATATCCACTCTTTATAAATTTTTAAAAAGTATTAAAAACAACCTAAAGCTATAATTTTATAATTCAACAACTTTACAAAAAATAATAACTTTTTACAACTTATTAAGAAATATTACAAGATAGTAGCGAATAGAGCTATTAATTTAGAATTATGTGACGTGACCATTGAAAAATCATAAGTTATTAGCACATGCTTTTTCTAGCATCTTCTTAATCAAATCATTTGAAAAGGGTATAATTTTTGGTTTTGCAATAACCAAATTTAAGATTTGCATGTTCAAATTTATTCACAATTGAAAGATATTATAGAGATTGAAGACACAATTAAATATAGAAAATCAAGAATCTAACTAAAATTGTGATAAGACAATAATTGAATACTTAATAGTTAAAAATCTACTTGTTCTTTGGAATAATTTGAAAAAACGTATAATGATTAAAAGTTCATCATAAATAAATATAAAATTTTAAAATTGCAAGTGTTTATAATTCTGTAGCATTAAAATTATTATTTTATCATAATTATTGCTATGTATGGACATAAATTCATATAGGTACAATGTTGAAAATCTATCAAATTTGTTTTCTAATTATATTATTATTATTATTATTATTATGTTTAAAGTCTATAATAGTTCTTGACCTAAAATTGTCTATGATACTTATTCGTGGAATGTGCTATTGCAGTAGCAACATGGAGAGTAAAGATTTAAGATATAATTTTATTTTATTCCATGTCATTTTATTATTGAATAAAATAATGATCTCTTGATAAAATTATGAAGTCTGCTCAACTGGATTTACTGAAGTGAATATAATAACATATAATACTGAACATATGGTATCGTCCATTCAGCTAGATCTAATGCATTTTTTAAAGTGAATGTAATAACACATAATATCAAGTATGCACATGAACAATGACAAAAATATGCTTGTTGCTGAGAATATTAATAAGATCACAGTTGAAGTAATAATATTAGCAATTATAGTAGCCACATAAATAATTAAGAAAATAAATCTTACCACCGGAAGTGATACAAATAATATGACATGTATGAATAATAGTCATGTACTTATTTTACACCAAAATATAGAAAGACAAATTTAGTTTTGCTGGTAAAAATTATCTATAGCCTCCAAAAGTGTAATTATTACGATCTAGACGAATAAATTTCATGCATAATGCACTATTATTTCCCTAATATTTCAGAATGTTATTAAAACGAATAAATTTCATGCATAATGCACTATTATTTCCCTAATATTTCAGAATGTTATTAAAACGAATAAATTTCATGCATAATGCACTATTATTTCCCTAATATTTCAGAATGTTATTAAAACGAATAAATTTCATGCATAATGCACTATTATTTCCCTAATATTTCAGAATGTTATTAAAACGAATAAATTTCATGCATAATGCACTATTATTTCCCTAATATTTCAGAATGTTATTAAATTGGCATAAGTAATAGGACCATCCCAATTAATAATGATGTAAAAAAATTAAAATTCTTAGATGGTTATTTATCAAAGAACTAGATGTATCCTTGAATCAAATAAATTTTTAATACTTAGTTTGTTCTCAAAGTAAATTAATTATTAAGCTATCACTAAGTAAGTTCAAATTGAATTGCTTGCATTTATTGGAATATACAAAAGGCAATTTATGGATCAATTCATCTACTATATGTACCATTTAGATATCTTATGGATGCATCTAAAAAATAATTACATGATTATTATTAACTTGCAACTTGAAGTTTGTAAAATTATTTGTGAAATAAATTTGATTAAGAACACAGAAGATTATACTATTAAGACAACTTGTCTTCCAAATGATGGTGAATCTACATCTATATAAGACATAAATGCTTACGTGGCAATATGTTAGAACATAAAAGTGATGATGTGGCTTTTTGTTTTTTTTATAATTAATCTTCTTTTATTTAATAAAAATTAATTTTTTTATTAAATAATGGAGTTACAAACTAATAAATTTAATAAAGGATTTCATTATAATTAATATATAATAAATATTAAACTAATAAAGGATTTTCATTATAATCTAATATATTAATAAATATTAAACTTTCTATTAAATAGTTTTTTATTACTATAAAAAAACTTACTGGACGTTATAATAGAGCCATATATAATTAATATATAATAAATATTAAACTTTTTATTAAATAGTTTTTATTCTATAAAAAAACTACTGGAGTTATAATAGAGCCATAGTTGATAAAAATTAATTCTATATAAATATATAATTTCTAAAGTATAAATGCTTATGTGGCAACGTGATAGAATATAAAAGTGATGATGTCACATGTTTTTCTTTATAATTAATCTTTTTTTATTTGATAAAATTTAATTTTTTATTAAATAATGGAGTTACAAACTAATAAATCTAATTAAGGATTTCATTATAATTAATATATAACATTAAATTTTTTATTATAAATAAATTAATTGGGTTATAATAAAGCCATAGTTAATAAAAAATTAATTAATAATATAATTAGATTAACAAATAGAATTATAACACTAATTTCAATTCACTAAAATTTATTTTATTAAAATTAAATATTTTTATATTCCATTTAATTTGAATATATAAGAAGTTCAAAGAGAAAAATAAATAATTAACTAATATATAAATCGAGATACAATAATTTAATTATAATAATTAATTTTACTAATTAATATTTCAGTTCATTATTTGAGAATTTCAAAAAAAGCGTACAATTTTACATTTCATCATTTAATTAAAAATACAAAAGAAAATTATTTAAATTAAAGCAATGCAAATATAAATTACAATAATTTTTTTAAAATTACATTCAATTTAATTTAAAAAATAGAGCATCGCGATGGTACATAACTAGTTTATATATAAAACCTTTGGTGACTACAACATATATGTTAATTGAAATAATTATAAAGCAATTTTATTGTTGTTTTTACTTATTAAATGATTGTAATTAATTGCATAATAATTATTATGAAAACATTTTCAAAAAAGTTTACTATAAAAATAAATCCATATTTCTGTAAAACGATATGTTATTACATGCAATAGTATTTATTTAGATCAAGCCAACAACTTATCATCAGTTCTCCCCTTCATAATTAATTTTCGTTAAGAATTAAATATTACTATAGAATAACTTTTGAATGTGTAGTATATTATCTAATTGCTCCATCACGACAAACTAAGGTGTCCTGAAAAGAAGTTGAGAATATATATCAAATATAAATTTTCATCTAGAATTAAATATCTAGAATTTTTAAACTAGTGAAGCATCTTTGATCAAATATTAATTGTTATATCCTAACATTAAAAATAAAATAAATAGCTGAAAATAAAAATTACTTAAAAATTATTATCATTATAAGATTTCAATCATCTTACAAGGCTATTTGAACTAGAAGTTCAAAAGTTAATTATTTTATAAATTGAAGTTCAAAAGCTAATTCTTTTATAAATTGAAGAAGAATTGCCAAACATATTTATTGATTAAAAAAAGAGTAATTAAATCTCACATATCAGTTGCAGATGCTCCTATAAAAATTAAAGTTCTTACTCAGTTCTCAATAATTTTTTAATCCTTATTTTAACTTTTCAATTTGGATCGGACCGTAATTTGGTTCCTGATTAAATCGGTTGGATCAATCGGTCCAATCCGATTTTCAAAATAACAATTATTATTGTTGTTGTTATTGAGCAATTGAAAATAAGCATTAAAATTGTTGATAAACTATTATCAAACTTCAAGTTGAATTTTTATCGAGCCCAAACTTAAGCTCTTATGAGTCTAAAAAGAGCTTTAACTCGAGCTCTTAATGAGCCTAAATTTAAGCTAGAACTCTAGTTAATATAAATGAGCTACTAAACAAGCTAACTCAACTTATTTATGCAAAAAACAAGTTTCAAATGAATCGAACTCGAGCTTAATATATTCTAAATTAACCGAGCTTAATCTTCAAAATCAAATTCCCAACTGAATTCAAACTTTTATTATAAGCACTTCATGAAGTTAAATCTGAACAATTTAAAGATTTACTCAAGTCAGCTGAAATAATAGCAATAAAGCCGCCGTAATGAGTTAATTCTTTGAAGAATCAATTCGAGAGAGATAGAGATCATTCCAAAAAATTCTCATAAGAGAATCAAATGACTCTGTAAGAATAAGGAAATCAATCAGAATCAGAAAAATAAGGAAATTGGATCAAGCAAATAAGGAAAAGATCAGAATCAAGCAAATAAGGAAAGGATCAGAATCAGAGAATCAAATGACTTCTGTAAGAATAAGGAAATTCAATCAGCAAATCAGAAAAAAATCAATCAGAATCAGAAAAATAAGGAAATTGGATCAAGCAAATAAGGAAAAGATCAGAATCAAGCAAATAAGGAAAGGATCAGAATCAGAAAAATAAGGAAATTGGATCAAGCAAATAAGGAAAGGATCAATTGCAATTATTGTAAATAATCTATAATAATTATATATTGTGTATATAAACTCTGTAATTCACAGATTGAGAGGTATGAAAAAAGAATTCTTTTTAACCCTAAAAGCTATCATGGTATCAGAGCCTGTCTTTCGATCATTAGACCCAATTTCTGTCTAAGCTCATCACCTACCATTGAAACTTACCTGAAATGTCAGACGAAGTTAGCTCGTCTACAACAAAATCAATGGAGCAATCTATTAATATAGCTTACGTTCCGTAGCATACAAATACAATGGAGGCAACTCTATTCCAGGTGAAGTCCAAATTACTGGAAAACTATTTCAGCAAATCAAGCAACACCAAACCTACCAACAGAAAATATCGACAATGTCAAACAGTGATATCCGTCAGAAAAAACTAAAATACCCAAAATTATGAAGCCAATCGGTGCCAGACTGATGTAAGATGTTGGCAATCAAGTGGAAATGGTCCAGACTGATGTATTTGGCAATCAGTGGGAGAGGTAGGCTCAGACACATCACAGCCCCTCCACCACTAACCACCGATCCAGAATATCCCAAATGGCACAGTCAGATTCCAATGTAATCACATGGATCATAGAGAATATAGAATCCGACTTGGTGAATCAGTATCTTGATTACCCAACTGCAAGAGATCTGTGGAAGGGAATAGAGGCAATGTACAGTAGTGGTCAGGATGGTCTATAGATCTTCAATCTGACTATGAAAGCCAATAGCCTGAAGCAAGGTTCAGATCCAATCGAGAATTTTTACAGCAAGCTCCTAGCTATCTGGAAGGAAATTGGCAGAAGAATGCCAAATCCTATGAAATGCTCTGAGGACATCACGATCTACAATGGGCTAATGCAAAGGAACATACTGTATCAATTCCTTGCAGGGATAAATGATGGGCATGACAAGGACAAGAGACATATCCTAAATCGAGATCCTCTACCAACGGTGGAAGAAACGTATGTGATGATCAGAAGAGAAATACCTCGGAGAGAGATCATGAAAGGGGAGCCATCAGGAGAAGATGCAGGATCATATGAAAGGGAGAGCGCATCATCAGGGTTAAACCTCTTAGGAATAAGGGAAGTGGCTTCACCAAGCCAGAAGCCGCTCAGAGAAACACGGCAAAGACAGAGGGCCAATCTTCACTCCGTGAAGGATGATAAAGTGGTCTGAAATGCTCGCACTGCGTGGAGGTTCCAAGGCACAACCGAGAGGATTTTTCAAAACATAATTGGGTATCCTGAGTGGTATAAGAGTGGTCTGAAATGCTCGCACTGCGGAGGTTCAAGGCACAACCGAGAGGGATGTTTCAAACTAATTGGGTATCCTGAGTGGTGGCCAGATAGTAAGAAGAGGACCAAGGGAGTTATCGCCGTCGCGATGGGCGATCTTGGGACCACCGACACTAGGGGAGACAACTAGCCTCTTGAATTTGGTGGAATGGCAGGCAGAGCATCACAGAAAGGAGGAGGCAAAGAAGCGACTGAGACACAAAAAGGGAATCCTAGGGTTCTTAGTGTGGAGACACCTGATAAATTTAAGAAAGGGACTCAAAATTTTGAAATTTTACAAACTAACCCTGTGGACTTTGTTTCTTTGGACACTAACCACAGAACCCATAATAATGTTGCAATTGGATCTGGAAGCATGGAAAATTTGCAAATTTACCCCGAGTTTTTTGAGAACATTCATTCTATCCCTTTGGCTACAAAAGATTACAAAGAGGTACCTAGCATGGGCCTAATTGCTAAAAATAAACCCTCAAAGAGATAGAATGAATATTTGACTGTGGAGCTACTGACACTATGTCACCAGATGCTTCAGATTTCCATACTCCTATTAAACCCCGAAAAAAATAAATTCAAACAGCTGATGGTGGTCTTGTACCGGTTGAGGGAGCGGGCAATATTGATTTTTCACCAACACTTAAACTAGAAAACTATCTATATGTTCCTGCCCTGTCATATAAATTATTGTCTGTTAGTCATGTAACCAAAGAACTAAATTGTGTGGTTCTGATGTATCCTACTTTTTGCATTTTGCGGGATATTCAAACAGGGAGGATCATTGGGCATGGTACTGAAAGACATTGACTTTACTATGTTGATGAAGTGAACCAATAAGGTACCGCAATGCTTGCTCATGGGACGGTGGATAGACAGGCTTGGCTGTGGCATCGACGATTGGGTCACCCTTCCTTAGGGTACCTCAAACACTTATTTCCTCAGTTTTTTTCTCATAAAAATCAGTTGTCCTTAGGGTACCTCAAACACTTATTTCCTCAGTTTTTTTCTCATAAAAATCAGTTGTCTTGTGATACCTGTATTTTGGCAAAGAGTCATAGACAAGCTTTCTATCCTAATGACACTAGAACTGATATCCCTTTTTCATTAGTACATTTTGATGTGTGGGGTCCAGCCCCTGTTACTTGCAAAAATGGTTTTTCATATTTCCTTCTATTTATTGATGATTGCACAAGAATGACTTGAGTTTTCTTTCTGAAACATAAGTCTAAAGTTTTTGGTAAGTTTGTTGCTTTTTACAACTTAATTCACACCTAATTTTAGAAACAAATAAAAATCCTCCGTTCTGACAATGGGGGGGAATATGTAAACCAAAAAATGCAAACCTTTTTCCGAAACAATGGACTTATACACCAAACCTCTTGCCCACACACACCACAACAAAACGGAGTGGACGAAAGAAAAAATCAGATACTCCTGGAAATCACCCTAGCCCTCATGATTGAATCCAAAGTACCTAAGTATTATTGGCCTGAAGCTGTTGCTAAGGCAACTTATCTTATGAACCGTTTACCGACCAAAATTCTCCACATGAAAACACCCATATAAGTACCTAAGTATTATTGGCCTGAAGCTGTTGCTAAGGCAACTTATCTTATGAACCGTTTACCGACCAAAATTCTCCACATGAAAACACCCATATCCACCTTGGCTTAATACACCAACATACCTCCTGTCCTAACTCTACCTCCAAGAGTTTTTTGTAGTATAGTCTATGTTCATCTCCCCAAAGTTAGTCGCACCAAGCTTGACCCATGTACTATTAAGTGTGTTTTTGTTGGCTATGGGATTCATATAAAAGGATATCGGTGTTTTGATCTTCAATATGGTCATATGTATACCACAATGGACTGTGACTTTCTTGAAACTGATTACTATTTTCACAACCAACCTAGTGATTAAGGGGAGAGTTCTAGAAATGATCCACTAAGTTGGTTACATAGTCCAATCTTGCCTGAAACTGTCCCAACAAAGCAAGTAGGCGAGATCACCGTATCTGCTTCTGATAACATGGAACAGTCCATTACATCAGATCATGTTGAATCCTCTCCAATCGATATTCCTGATGTGACATCCCGACCCGGCAAAGCGATCCTAGGATGGCAGGCTAGCTAGGGTAGTGGAATGCGGGACATAGGAATGAATCGAATCATATATCGAATCGAAAAGGGTGAAACTAATTATTAGAGGTGTCTTTTGGTGGAATGGCTAGAGAGTTGGAAGAACTCTATCCCAAGGTTAAAGCGTGCTCGCTTAAATATGAAAATCTGTTAAGCGTGCTCGCTTAATAGAAATCTCAGGATGGGTGACCTCTTGGGAAGTTTCCCATTTCACCTGCGGGACAAAACCGTGCAGGTAGGGCGTGCAGGGACTACAGTGAGGTGTAGGACGTCCGTGGACTACACCAAAGCGGACAATTCCTCTGGTGATTAGAGTCGGGGCGTGACACCTGAGGTTAGTGACTTCACTCCTGAGGCTCCTTTAGATATAACTGCTGGTGAAATGACTAATTTGACAGCCTAAGAGGTACCAAAAACTAAGAGGTATGTTCTTCCACCAAGAAGCAATCGGGGAGTGCCACCAAAGAGGTATGACCCTAATTATGAGCCTCGAAATTCAAGACATCCAATGGCAAACTTAATCAGGGGGAGCTTATCTGAATCTGCAAAGGCCTTTGAAATGTCAATATATTCGGAGGATATTCCAAGAATTATTGAAGAAGCTCAGAACAGCCAACAATGGAGACAAGCTATGCAAGTTGAACTAGATGCACTGGAGAAAAATGTTACTTGGGAGCAATGCAAGTTACCAGAAAGGAAAAAGGCCAGTTGGTTGCAAATGGGTCTTTACAATAAAGCATCGTGCTAATGGAACCATTGAAAGATATAAGGCTAGACTTGTTGCCAAAGGGTACACACAGACTTATGGTATAAATTACTCAGAGACATTCTCTCCTGTGGCCAAGATAGATACGATACATGTGTTGTTCTCATTAGCTGCAAATCTTGATTGGCCATTACATCAGTTCGATGTGAAAAATGCCTTCTTACATGGTGACCTAGAAGAAGAAGTCTATATGGAAGCTCCTCCAGGTTTTACAAAGGGGTTCAAAGCTGGGGAAGGATATAAACTGAAAAAGGCATTATATGGCTCAAACAGTCTCCAAGGACCTGGTTTGGGAGATTTACTATGGCCATGAAAAGATATGGATACTGTCAAAGTAATTCTGACCATACACTCTTTATAAAGAAGAAAGGAGAGCTATTAATATGTGGATGATATGATTATCACAGGAGAAGAGCTAATTAATATGGTGGATGATATGATTATCACAGGAGATGAACACAGAGGAAGATAGTATCATTAAGAAAGAGGCTCTTCGGAAGAATTTGAAAATGTGAAAGATCTTGGGAGACTAAAATATTTTTTGGGCATCGAAGTCTTGAGGTCAAAAGGGGGAATTTTCATCTCACAAAGAAAATATATACTTGACCTTCTCACAGAGGCAAGATTAGTGGATTGAAAGCCGGTTGAAACCCCAACGATAGTCAATCATGGGCTCAAGATCACTGAAGGAGTTGAGTTAGCTGATCGTGGCCAGTATCAAAGGCTAGTTGGGAAGCTAATTTATCTCTCACATATTAGACCTGACATTGCTTATGCAGTTCGGGTAGTTAGTCAATTCATGCACAAGCCACGTTGACCACATGGAAGCAGCACTCGGGATTGTCAAATATTCAAAAGGAACACCAGGACGAGGAGTGTTATTCCAGAAGCATAGTCACTTAGAAATACAAGCCTACACTGATGCTGATTGGGCGGGGAATCCGATTAACAGGAGATCGACATTAGGGTACTTCACTCTTGTTGGCGGTAACGTGGTCACCTGGAGAAGTAAAAAGCAGAAGGTGGTAGCCCTCTCCAGTGCTGAGGCAGAGTTTCGAGGGATTGCACGGGGTTTAGCCGAAGGTCACTACTCTCCAGTGCTGAGGCAGAGTTTCGAGGGATTGCACGGGGTTTAGCCGAAGGTCACTAGTTGAAGAAGTTATTGACAGAGTTAGGTTTCCCTCCAGGAAGGCCCTGCAAACTGCTGTGTGATAATAGAGCATATATAAGCATTTCTAAAAATCCAGTACAACATGATAGGACCAAACATGTGGAAGTTGACAGACACTTTATCAAGGAGAAACTTGAAGAGGGAAGCATTTGTTTGCCATTTGTTCGGTCTGAGGAGCAGTTGGAAGATATACTCACCAAAGTAGTTCCAGGAAAGATCTTCAATCAAGCATTAGTCAAGTTGGGTGTCAGAGACCCTATGACCCAACTTGAGGGGGAGTGTAAGAATAATGAAATCAATCAGAATTAGAAAAATAAGGAAATAGGATCAAGCAAATAAGGAAAGGATCGAATCAAGCAAATAAGGAAAGGTTCAGACTCAAGCAAATAATGAAAGGATCAGAATCAGAAAAATAAAGAAATTGGATCGAGCAAATAAGGAAAGGATCAAACGCAATTATTGTAAATATTCTATAATAATTATATGTTGTGTATATAAACTTTGTAATTCACAGATTGAGAGGTATGAAAAAGGAGTTCTTTTTAACCCTAAAAGCTATCATACTCCCTTATACAAATACCAAGTTCCAAGTTTTGCTAGAAGAGTCCTTTAAAAAAAAAAGGTTTTGCTAGAAGAATTGGAAATTTGGCAAATAATAAATTGGGCATGGGTTTGGATAACCTGAGAGTGAAATTATTATCCGACTAAAGGATCCGAATTTCAACGTTAAACCAACGTTGATTGTAATGGGATAGTTTGAACTTTTTTTCCTTTAATCAAAAGTTTTGAGTTCGAGCTTTAGCAATGAAAATTACCACAGGCGAGCCCAATTGTCTTTCATATACTGGTGGCGCTGCAGTTGACTATTAAAATAATAAAGAATATTAAATAATTATTTAAAACTATGATGGTCTTTCTAATATATGATCACGTTAATTATAATTGTATATTAGTAGGGGTGGCCACGGTTCCGGAACGAACGGTTCCGGTTCCAAAAAAACTGGAACCGGAACCGAACCGAAAAGTTCCGGTTCCGGTTTGGAATCGAACGGTTCCGGTACGGTGACAAAACTGACGGTTCCAATCGATTTTCCGGCGAATCGCATAATTTTAAAGTTTAAATTTTGAAGCGCGGTTTTCAAAATTTAATAAATTTGTGAAAGTTATTAGTAAAAAAAATACACCTAAAAAATTAAAAAATACTTCAATTAAATTTATTTTTTTAAAGACTTGAACATAATTATTTTTTAAAAAAAAATTCTTCAACGAAGATTCGCAATAATTTTAAAGTTTTAAGAAATTTTGAAGCGCGGGTTTTCCCCAAAATTTAAATAAAATTTGTGGAAAAAGTTATTTAGTAAGAAAAAAAATATTACAACCTA
>NW_023591078.1:3489758-3532258 GCF_014843425.1 Jatropha curcas | reverse complement strand
GTGTCGCCGAAAAACTTATTCAATGAATGTCTATATTTATAAAAATTTGCAATTGATTGGCACCGATCAGTATTGATTGCCGGAGTGTTGAATCAGTAAAAATGGAACCATTTGTTATCATTTGGCAGCTTACATGGAGGCAAATGAGCCCAATCCACAGCCACAAGAGAAAATTAGGGTGGAAGGAAAATAATTTTCCTCTAGCCTCACCAATTTGGATTCTCTCTATTTTAGAGAGAAAATATTGCATTTACAAGGTACAAAATTAAATTTCCTTTATCCCATTTATTTTTCTTCCAATCCAATCATAGAGTGAAAAATAAAAAAGAAAATGAATACTGGAATCATTTTTTATTTTCCTCTCTTATTTTTCTTTCTCTCTTTGCCAAACAACGCGTTAGTTGAGCCTGAAGTTGGAAAATCTGAACCATTTATTTGGGCTGACGGGAGCCCTTTGGACCTCAATTATGCCCAGCATATATACTTGGAATCAAGGCCCAGGATCTAATTGGAGTGAGAAATGATTAAATAAATGGGAAAAGATGAAGATGGACAGGTGGTGATATGATAATTGTATGATGTAAATTTGGTGATCAATTATTTAATACTTAATATAAAAAAATATTTAAAAATGTAAGAAAAATTATTAATTTAATTGTATTTCCTAATACGTGTAAAAGACAACCTAAAAAAAATTACTGAAAGCACGAGAGTATAATTTTTTATTATTAATTTTGTTTTTTCAAAAGCCCGTGCTAGACAGACTGGCCCAATTCGTCTGCTCTGTCTACATTGACTATGCACGGCATTCTTACACGCGTTTCGTATGCAACTATAAATAAATAAAATAAAGAAATAAAATAATAATTATTACCTCCCATGTTTGGTAGCATCGATTTTGGCTTTACATTGGATATTGATACGTAAAAACTAAAAAAAAAAAAAAAAAAAAAAAATTACATTGGATATTGATAGCGTAAAAACTAAAAAAAAAAAAAAAAAAAAAATTTATCAGAACACATAATTTTAATTCTAAATTTTAATAAAAAATTTTTATTCTACTTTAAATAACCTCTTCGTCTAATACTCAAAAAAAAAAAAAAAAAAAAAATCTTTTTGATCTTTTCAAATAACGTGGCCACGTTTTTATAAAGATATCTAATTATTGCGCCAGCCAAAAAGAAAAAGTGAAAGAGACATAGATTTTGTTTAATTGAATGGTTTGAAATTCATCATTTAAAAGTTCTTCTATACCACATGTGTCTAAAGACATTGAGACATTAATTTTTAGCCTTCATTCAAGGATTTTTAAATTGGATGTTCTTTTTTTTGTTATTGATTAAAATTCTTTATTATGGTATTAAAATAAAATGCGAAAAATATGATTAAATAAAAACTTAAATCAAATGTATTTAGATTATATTTAGAACCCTAATAAAATAAGATGTAATGTATTTAGATTATTGAACTTGTGGATTCAATGTAATCAGCTCTTAGCTTGAGATTGGCAGGTTGAATTTTAAACATTGTTTTTGGGAAGCTAAACAGACAGCTGATTGTCTAGCTAATTTAGTTGTTTATGGTGATTCAGGTAAGCATGTTTTGCAGAATCCGTCTCCTACCATTATAGACTTCTTTCATTGGAATATGCACATTATAGACTTCTTTCATTGGAATATGCAAGTAAGGGTGAGCAAAATTGATGATCGAACCGAACCAAAAATTGAACTGATCCATTTCGATTCACTTCGATCAGGTGTCCAAGAGAGGTTCAGTTGGTCAGTTTGTTCGGTTTGAACTGAATTTACTGCTCGGTTCAATTCGATTACACAGAAATTTATCGGTTGATTTAAAACCGAACTAAAATGGTAAAAATCAATAAAAATAAACCGAATCAATCGGTTCATATGCATTTTTTGGTCTGGTTCGATTTGTTGTAAAGAAACTTCGATTGGACCGAATTTGCCGTTTGCTCAGCCATGCATTTAGTTAGTAACTAAAGGTCTGTTTGACAAAATTAATTGTTTTAGTACCGTTTCATAAAATGTGAGAAGCTAAATGTTATATGAATTCAACTTTCTACAAAACGCTATCTTAAACTCTAAAAGCTAGTTCAAATGTTATATTATCAAATACTATAAAAAAACAATGCTTAGCATCTTGACTAGTCCAAAAGCTAAAAGTTACCTAAAATAATATTGACGAACACATCCTAATTGTTTTGTTGCTATCTTTGTTAGTGGTTTTTCCCTCCTCCATATATATAAAAAAAATGTAATTTAAGAAGTTATTAATATGAATATTGTAGTATGAAATGGTTGAAACTCTATCGTATTAAATTTTTTTATTAATTAAAAATTTTAATATACCGAAGTAATACTGTGGATTACTTAAAAAGAATAGTGTTTCTCTTAATTTAACAAATTGGTGAAAACTATTATGGTATAAAGGAATTAAATTTAAAACTTTTCATTCCTTGTATAAGTGAAAAAATTAATCAGATAATGTATAATTCACTTGTATTAGGTTTAATTATTGTAATTGCACACGATAATATATTTTGTGAAGCTACTTGTAATTAAAGGTAGAGCTGTTTTGAGTGATTTGACAATTTCAAATAATTTGGACAACGACAACTCATGTAGGCCACAATTTTCTAATGAATAGGATAAGGTGCGTTGACTCGTTGACTTTACTAGTAGCAGTTTTCACTAGTTATTCCTGGCTATAGTTGACATACCCAGTTATTTTGTAAAAATTTATTAATTATTACCCAGTTATTTTGTAAAAATTTATTAATTATTATCATTGAATTATTAAATGATTATTAAAAATATATTTTATAAACTACCTTTTTTTTAATTAATACATATTTTCACACTAGGATAAAATGAAATTTTCAAATAAAATCTTTATATAATGGTGATTTTAAGTTTTAAATTTTGATAACATCGCTTTGAGTAATTATTTTTCTTTCAATAGATGGTACAATTGAGAGAATAATACACTTAAAAATTGTAGTTAGTTGTTTTAATATGTATTTATAATTTTTTTAAATATAATAATTCTCAAAAAATATTATTTATAATATTCTGATAATTATTTATTATGTCCAATTGTAAAAAAATATTTTAAAAAATATTTATTAGTTATAGGATAATATAGTTTAGTTATAGGATAATATAGTTCAAATATTATATAAATTTTAATTATGTTATTGAAAATGTATATGCTACTAGTATTTTTGAACATATTAAGAAATTAATATTCACTTTGAAATGGTCTCCATTTTAAAAGTCAAAGTCTCCGTTACGTTTAAGTAGGATGATGTCTTTCTTTAAAGATTACTGGAGGACTAACAGTAGCATATTGGACAAAAATTGTTTTTTCATGAAATTTAAAATTTATTTTTTTCCATCAAATAGAGAAAGAAACTGATTGTTTCATCAAAATTTCTCATCGAATTTCAGTAATAACCAATTTTTTTAGAACCCTAATAAAATAAGATGTAATGTATTTAGATTATTGAACTTGTGGATTCAATGTAATAAGCTCTTAGCTTGAGATTGGCAGGTTGAATTTTAAACATTGTTTTTGGGAAGCTAATCAGACAGCTGATTGTCTAGCTAATTTAGTTGTTTATGGTGATTCAGGTAAGCATGTTTTGCAGAATCCGTCTCCTAGATTCAGGTAAGCATGTTTTGCAGAATCCGTCTCCTACCATTATAGACTTCTTTCATTGGAATATGCAAGTAAGGGTGAGCAAAATTAATGATCGAACCGAACCGAAAACTGAATTGATCCATTTCAATTCACTTTGATTAGGTGTCCAAGAGAGGTTCGATTGGTCGGTTCGTTCGTTTTGAACTGAATTTGCTGCTCTGTTCAATTCGATTACACAGAAATTTATCGGTTGATTTAAAACCGAACTAAAATGGTAAAAATCAATAAAAATAAACCGAATCAACCGGTTCATATGCATTTTTTGGTCTGATTCGATTTGTTGTAAAGAAACTTCGATTGAACCGAGCAGGCCGTTTGCTCAACCCTATATGTAAGGAGTCTCCAGGCTACGTTTAGTCCATAACTAAGGGTCTGTTTGGCAAAATTAACTGTTTTGGTAGCTGTTAGTTGTTTTAATAGCGTTTCATAAAGCTAAATGTTATATGAATTAATAGAAGTTATTAATATAAATATTGTAGTTCGAAATGGTTTAAACTCTATCATATTAAATTTTTTTTTATTAATTAAAAAGTTTAATACGCCGAAATAACACTGTGGACTATATAAGAAGGGTAGTGTTTCTCTTAATTTATCAAATTGGTGAAAAATATTATGGTCAAGAGCAGTTAAATTTAAAATTTTTTATTCTTCACACAAGTAAAAAGATCAATCAGATTATTCATAATTAACTTGTATTAGGTTTAATTATTGTAATTGTATGCGAGTATATATTTTGTGAAGCTACTTGTAATTAACGATAGAGCTCTTTTGGGTGATTTGACAATTTCAAATAATTTGGACAACGTCAACTCATGTAGGCCACAATTTTCTAATGAACAGGATAACGTGCGTTGACTCGTTGACTTTACTAGTAGCAGTTGTTACTAGTTATTCCTGGCTAGACTTGACATACCTAGTTATTTTGTAAAAATTTATTAATTATTATCATTGAATTATTAAATGATTATTAAAAATATATTTTATAAACTACCTGTTTTTTTTTATTTAATACATATTTTCACACTAGGATAAAATGAAAGTTTCAAATAAAATCTTTTATATAATGGTGATTTTAAGTTTTAAATTTTGATAAATTCGCTTTGAGTAATGATTTTTGTTTCAATATATGGTTCAAATTGAGAAAATAATACATTAAAAAAATGTAGTTAGTTGTTTTAATATGTATTTATAATTTTTCTAAATATAATAATTCTCAAAAAATATTATTTATAATATTCTGATAATTATTTATTATGTCCAATTGTAAAAAAATATTTTAAAAAATATTTATTAGTTATAGGATAATATAGTTATGTCCAATTGTAAAAAAATATTTTAAAAAATATTTATTAGTTATAGGATAATATAGTTTAAATATTATATAAATTTAAATTATGTTATTGAAAATGAGGTTTATATATGCTACTAGTATTTTTGAACATATTAAGAAATTGATAATCACTTTGAAATGGTCTTCGTTTTAAAAGTCAAAGCCTCCGTTACGTTTTTAAGTAGGATGATGTCTTTATTTAAAGATTACAGGAGAACTAACAGTAGCATATTAGACAAAATTTGTTTTTTCATGAAATTTAAAATTTATTTTTTCCATCAAATAGAGAAACAAACTGATTCTTTCATCAAATTTTCTCATCGAATTTCAGTAATAACCAATTTTTTTAGGATAATAACCAAAAATATTAAGCACCCTTATACTTAAGCAATAATAACATGAATTTTATATTTTAGTCTATATAATTATATCAATTTGAATTAATTTCACTAAATTTTACCTTTTCCTCCATTGAATATTATTTTTATATATTGTCCGCACTTATTAAATTTTTTGAATCCGCCCTTGATAGAGAGTGGATTCAAACTCAGGGCATTTCCTGCATAAGACCTTTGTCACCAGGCTAAAGCTTGAATCGTCAAGCAACTTCATCTTAGATTCATATACTTCTCGTTGTTTCATTTCTTTTATAACTTTTCAAAAGACCCACTGTGATGGATGTTTGTAACATCCCAAGTCTTTAATAAATATATGAATATTTGTACTAACGGGTGTTGAGATAAGTGTTCGGCACTTCTCCCTTAAGTGAGATTGAGCGTTCGATCCTTATGGATGAAATAAATATTTACTAAAAACACTTTATCCCTTAGTGGGTAACCCGGTACAAGCAGAATTTAATTCTAGCCAAATGGACTAAAGATAACTGTGGTTAAATATATATATATATATATATTAGCAATAACACAACATTATTAAAGTATCTTTGTTCAATTTACATTAAACTATACTGAAATGCTGTACATGAGATTATATCAATGAGTTTAGCATTACCTTTACCCACTCGCCCTCTTGAGTTAGGTGCCTTTTGCCTTCTTCCATGGTTAATGGAGAAACGTGCAATAAAGCATAACAATTTACTAAATTAAGGCTTTGTTTGGTGAGAAGCTAATGAAAGGAAAATAATAAAATTTATTTCATGTTAAACAACGCAATTTTCTAAATTCTTTTTTTTTTCTTTTTTTTTTTTTTTTATTTTTTTTTTTTTTCTTTTTTTTTTTTTTTTACAATTTGAAGATATTTTATTTAAGAGGGAAATAGTGCATATTTTTCTTCATTTGATATTTTATCCACCTTCCTCAAACAAAGAAAAATCATTTCTCTTTCCCTTTATTTGGATGAGAGTATTTTTAGTTTTTTTTTTAAACCATGGAAAAAATTTAGAAAAAGTTGTTTTCCTTTATTTGAAAACTATGAGGAAAATATTGAATGGAGTAATATTTTATTTATCTTCCGCTCGGACGCACATATTTTAAATCTCTCTGATTTAGAGAGAAAATAATAGAGAAAGATGAGAATTTCACTCGCTTTTTATTAAATTATCCAAACACCCTAAATTAAAAAACAAACTCTAACATTTCTTAAATATTTCATCATTTAGGTGAGGATATAATTATCAATTTTTAATAATAATTTTTTCCTCTAAAATTTTACCCTTTCCAATTAAAGGAAAATAAATTTATTTTCTTTCGTTCATTATATACAAACACAAGGGTAAAAAATAACTTTAAAAAGAAAGTTGACAATCTCTATTATTTTCCTTGTTCTAATATTTTCCTTATGCTCCTTTCCAAACAAAATATTAGAATTTTTCTCACATATTTTCTTTATTCTACAAAAAAAAAAAAAAAAAAAAAAAAAAAAAAAAAAACTCCCTTCCAAAAAAATATTGTTTTACGTCAACAAAAAAAAAAAAAAAAAAACTCCCTTCCAAAAAAATATTGTTTACTCAACTACAATGAATTTTAATGAGGCAATATGATCGATAATATGAACATTTTTATAGTTATACATTTATATTGGCAATCGATCATTAATTACAATAATTTTAAAATTATAAAATCAATATGAGACTAACAATTTTCAGAAAAATATATTTTCTTTGTTGTGTAAGAAATTTAAATTTAAATTTTTTTTGAGTAAAACAATTTAAATTTATATTAAGTCCATAATAATTTAAGATAAATATAAATATCAAAAAAAAAAATTGTTTGAACGCATTTTCTACAGAAGTATAATTAGTTCCATCCTTAAAAGCAAATTCCCACAAAATTTCATGGGACTATATCAAAATGTAGTGGAAATATTTTTAGCAGGATAACCCTATTTGGATTGATTAGACATTTTGTAATACTTTGGACAGAGGCAACTGCTGTTGGACACAACTGTCTTAAATCTTTAATCAACAGTATAAATAGACGTGCTCGTTTACTTTACTACTCTACTGATTGTGGCTCTCTGCACAATACAATATAGCAGTTTTTTTCTTAATTTATTAAATATATAAAAATTTATGTGATCCAAAATATTTAAATTCGAGATTTTTCAATTGTTACGTTAATGAAAAAATTAATCGAATTACACATAATTGACGGTTTTCACTGGATATTTGCTGTATGTTTTTTTTCTTTGTTACAAATTTTGTATGGATTTTAATGCATGATAAAAATTGAGAAAATAATAAATTAAAATTTTCTAATTAATTATTTTAGTATATATTGTAATTATTTTTTAAAAGTGGATTTAATAATTTTCACAAACATTATTTACAATATTTAATAATTATCTATTATTTTACAAAAGTGGATTTAAAAATATTTTTGTGTTATTATATTATTTTATTAGAAAATTTTCAACTATATATATCATTTTGAAACGGTCTCCGTTTCATCAAAGTCAAAAAGTCTTTTGCTAGTTTTTAATTTTTAAATACGTGTAGGATAGGTTTGGGTTGTCTTTCTTTACAACTTATAGGAATAAGAGTAGCATATTATTGGATAAGAATATAAAAAACAATTAAAATATATTTACTTCTTTATTCCATAATAATAAACCTAGTTTTACTTTCAGAGCTCATACAAATTAAGAAAATATAATTAATAGGATTAATTCATAATTTTTACTTTAATTTTAATTTTCCGGTATATTCTATATGAAATATTAATGATCAATATTTCAAAGTTATGAAATTGAGTAATATAAATGACAATAATACGTATTTTGTTTGTTCCAAGTGACTAACAAAAGAGAATATATTACTCCCTCCGTGCCATTTTAATAACAGCATTATTTTTTCACAAGGATTAAAAAAATAATTAAAATTCAGTGATTTTCTATAAAAAATGGTATAATTTCTAAATTTCCCTTCTTAAATGTAAATATAAAAATAAATTACACCTAATATATAGGTAAGGTTGGAAAAACATAATTAATATAGTTTAAAATCCTAAATGAGCATTTAAAGTAGTAAAGAGAGAGTAATATATATTGACAAAGATACATCTCAAGTAGAGGTAAAATAGGAAACTATAAAGATTAACCTCTTTTACAAAAAATAAAACTATAATTTGAGACAAGTGAAAAAAAAAATTGAGCCTTTATAGATTACATGGAGTAATTAATACTTCTTAGGAATACTCAGACATCAGTCAGTCAGTATTCGACTATAATATTTATACATTATTTTTAAAATATATGTTTTCTTTACCATTCGATAGTTCGATATTATGTACAATGAATTTTTATTTTTACACTCTCTACACTATCGACAACAGTTATAACAATTTAAAACTCATCAAAGACAGTACAATCCATAACGAAGAAAGCTCATTGAAGAAAATAAAAACCCACTACAAGGGGAAGGAAATAACATTGCATTGCCAAGTTGAACTGAGACATCTTGGCTCGTAGGGCATCACTCCAACCACTAGGCTGGGGATTATTTGCAAATTATTTTTAAAATAATAATTTCCTTTTAATTGGTATTTATTATATCGTCATTTTGGGATAATCGCCCTCTATATAGGTCTAAAGTATTTCAGTTGACTTTTCAGATATCAGTTATGATCGTAAAAAAATTTGTGATATAAAATGCGAAGTTGCTGCAACAAATACACGGTTTTGATAAACAATAAAGATTAGAATCTTTCTCCAAAAATATTAAAAAAGAAAATCTGTAATAATGATGTGAATGGATCAGCAAGTTTGTACTTTGCTGTCACTGTGAAATTGGAAGTGCGGTGGGTCGTTGGGAAAGAGGCAATCAAACTATCAAAGCATCCACTCCAATGAAAATGGAGAAAGTGGGGGACTACACAACAGACACCAATCAATAACATTCACATTACACTACCATTCTCATTTGACTTCCAAATATATCTATTCTAATAAATCTAAATTTTCTTGGCGAAAAATGTGGATAATGTGATGTTTTTTTAATTACCAGGAGAAAAAGATTTCAATCTAAAACTATTGTCGAATAAACATATATTTACTTGAAACTATTGGAGAGTAAAAATGCATTTACTACTAGACTATTTTGCGTGCGAAAATGTGATGTTTCAACTAAGAGTGAAAATGTGTTTAATTATAATAACAGTCCAAAAAAGATAACTATATCATATTTTAGCTGCCGATAATTTTATAGATTGTGGCTCAGTTGGCAACGCAGGATGTGGAAAGAGCTCTCAAATTTAGTTTTACTAAATACACCTGCATAGGATCTAGATACCAGTCATTTACACAAAAAAATGAAAATTATAGTACTTAGAAAATAAAGATAAACTTCGAAACAAATCGAAAATGGTTAAAAAGGTTCATACTGAAATATATGAATGTGCCAGAATCTGTTATTGCATAGCACAATGGATATAATTTTAGTTGAATATACTTTATGTAAATGAAAAACTACAGACTTGAGAGAAAGGAAGGGAAGGGAAGGGAAGGGTAGGCCTTGTCTATATATGCAAAAATGCTAAAGTAGGGGGAAAATAACTAAAAAGAAGTAATAACAATAAGTCAATAACTATTTAGTTGACTAACGGTAGAATAACGCAATAATGAAATTGATTTTTAAAACATAAAAGCCATGACTTGTCACTATACTGTATCAATAAATAATAATTAATCATTTTTGTTTTCACACAAGTAACGAGATAGTGCCTAGCTATGATTGCAAATCTTGTCCAAGTCACTAGGTCAGGAGTGTTCATTTCACATTGGAAAGGTTGTTCATTTCACATTGGAAAGGTCGTCAGAGTTATAAAAGGTTGTTCATTTCAAATTGGAAGGTCGTCGGAGTTATAAAAGGTTGTTCATTTCTTAATTTATTTAATAGAATTTAAATTTAAATATATAATTAATATAATCAATTAAAATTAAATTATCTTATTTTATCAATAAAATTAAAATTTTTAAAAATATTATATGTTTACCATATTTAATATATACTTTATACAGTATATAACATTATTTATTAGTTTATCTAACATAATTTAGATTTAAATAAGAAATTAATATGACCAACTAAAATTAAATTATCTTTATTTTTCAATCAATAAAACTAAAATCTTTATTGATATTTTTGTTAATCCATAAATTTACTATGAACATTTTTTTGGCAATCCAAATGATCTCTCACCCATTTCTACTTTTATATATACTAGTCTTTTTTATGATGTGTCTTGCACGTTAACTATACTCATTATTTATTTGTACTCTTTTAATTTTCTTTTATCTATATAATATTAAAGTATAAGTTAGATTAAATAAATATAATTGTTTAATTTATATTGGACTTTTGTCGTACAAGCGATTTGTAATGTTACTTCTTATATATTTAATTTTATTTTGTTTATAATGAAGTGGTCTCAAAATAAAATTCAATCAAATCCCTAGACCTAAGCATTCAGTCCCTAAATTATAAATGTAGATTCTTAAAATCTAAATAAGTGTCCAAAAAGAAAATTACTTTGGCTATAATGATATTATTACTTGCTTAGTGAATTAAAGGAAGAAATATATGCACGTATACAAATTTTTTAAATCCTATAAAGTCACCTAAAATAGAAATATATAGTTCTCATTTTTTATTAAAAAAATTAAAAATGGTTAATTATCAAGAGTAGAGATGGAAGCGGTGCGGGTATTTTTGGGTACCCGTTCTCTCCGATCTGTTTAAATAGGACATAGGTAGTTATAAATAGGTTCGGGATGAATTATCAATATAAGCAAAAATATGCTCTCTATTCACAACTTTAAGCAAATCCTTTTCGCAAAATCTTGAAGGATGAAGTTCTCCATTCAGTCCCATAATTTTACATTAAAGCAATGTCTCTAAATATTTCTTGTCAATATTCTATTCATTATTAGACGATAATTAGATATGTATTCTTTTCTTTGGATAGTTAAAATTCATGGGTATTATCCGTATAAAAGTATTTTGAACGGATTTTAATACAGTTAATTAAATAGATATTTAAATGGGTTTTAAGCGGATACAGGTAGCTTAAATTTCACTGGTTCCATCCCTAATCAAGAGCCTTACTAAATTATAGTAGTTATTACTAAATTAAAACGACAATAGTTATATATTTGAATAGTTTAAAGTTTGTGGATAACCTATAGTTACAGAATATTGTCTCTTCCAAACCAACTTCAAGAGAATCCACTAGTTATGGAGGTGATTGATCACCAAAATGGGTGCTGGAATAGGGCTTTAATCTAAATGATCAACTGGTCTCTTTGGCGAAACAGGAATATGATCATATTCCAAAATAAGCAGATGTTCGTTTTGCAGGTTTCTCAGTTGGCTGTGTCCCTCCTTCTTCAGTTCCAGCAGTGTAGAATTATGACAGAGTAGGTTTCTCCGCCTCCTGTAGCCACTGCTTCTTTGATTCCTGCGAAGCCATCATGGACAGCACCTCCACCGGGTATTGTAAAAGTGAATTGTGATGCTGCTCTGAGTAATACTGGGCACTGCAGTTCTGGTATGGTAGCGCGAGATAGTATGGGGGAGGTTTTAGCTGCAGGTTTCAGACGTTCAGAATATGTTCTATCGCCGGCAAAAGCTGAGTCGGAGGCGATAATTTTTACTTTGCAGCGGGCAATGGACTTGGGCTTCTCAAATGCTATCTTTGAGTCCCACTGTCAGATAGTTGTTAATATGATCAGCCAAATGGACTTCCCACTGTCTGAATTAGGCACTAGGTTATGCAAATACAAGCTCTTTTAGATGTTTTTATTTCATCACAGATTACATTTGTGAGTGGAAGTTGTAATAAGGTAGCCCACCACTTAGCAAAATCTGCTCTCTTTGCTCTTTATGAGGAGCAAGTCTGGTTTGAGGAGATCCATCCTCTTTTTCATGGTTATGTAATGGCTGATTTGGCCACTGTAAGTTCTTAATGAAATTATTTTCCATTCTTAAAAAAAAAAGTACGTTAAATATGTTTAGGACGACCATTTTTTTTTTTTTAAATGTTCAGGATGGTTACTGTAGTAAAATTCTAAAAAAAATTTGTGTATGGTTACCGAAATTAGTTATGGAAGTTTGAAACAAGTACAAATGAGCGCAAAGAGATAAAATCAATGGACTCAAAAAAGTTACTATTTACTCAAAATTTAAAGTGCATGAATTATTGAACTTTGAAATATTATAAGCGTAAGTAATTATAAAAAAAAAACGAAAATATTGCAAAAGAAAATAATTTATTTGGAAAGAAAAAAAAAAAGTGTACTACTATTTAAAAAAATATTAACAAATAACGTTTATTTTCCGTTTGCATGTCGTTCAAAATAACGGGAAACGGAGTTAGCTTTCTGTAACCAAATTTCCTCTCCGTAACCAAATTTCCTCTCTCTCTCTCTCTCTGTCTCTGTCAAAACTCAGGAGAGAAAACAAAACAAAAAAACGAAATAAAAAAAACCAAAAAGAAAGTCTCTTTTGACCACCACGACCACCTCCACCACCCTCTCCATCCCCTCCCTTTCTTCTCGTCTTCCTCCTATCTTCTTCTTCGTTTCGCCCCCCAAAAACCCCATCATCCTCCTTATCTTTATAAGTTTGATTTTGGTATTGACCTATATATTTACAAAAATTATTGGCCATTTTTGTTTTTGACATTTTTGATTGTAATGAAGGTTTACCAATAATTGTTTCATCAATTCATTCAATGGGGGCCTGCTTCTCTACCATCAAAGTCAATGGTTCTAATAGCAATAACACCGGCATTACGGCCATCATTGGCCACCACCACTTTCACCGTAAAGAAAGCTCCACGTCCACTACCACTACCGTATCCCAGCCACCGTCAACGACAGCGAAAAAACAATCATCATCAGATAATAATAACAATAATAATGAGACTCGTAAGAGTAAACAACAATCACAGCAGCAGCAAAAGGTGAAAGAGAAGCAAACTTCTAGGCGACAAAGTGGGGTGATCCCATGTGGGAAGCGCACGGATTTTGGGTACGCTAAGGATTTTGATAAGCGATATACGATCGGTAAATTGTTGGGTCATGGTCAATTTGGGTATACCTATGTTGCCACTGATAAGGGCAATGGAGATTGTGTCGCGGTAAAGAAGATTGAGAAAAATAAGGTATTTTTTTTTTTCATTTATAAATATAAAGAATTTTGGCGAATTGAGTTGATTTTTTTTTTCTCAATGCTTTTCTTTTTTGTGTGTTTCATAGCCTAAATTGGGTATTTGCGAATCTGGGTTGTTGGGGTCTTTTCCAGATGCATTTTAATTTTCTCTTTTGGGTAAATGACTTGGGTTTCAATTATCTAGTTAATGAGGTATAAGAGAAATCTAATATTTTGTAATTACTATTATTCATGGTGGTTTGGCTACTGAAGATTCTGATTTGGCTTCGAATAATGGACATTGAGCAGAAGATCCTTGGATTTCTTTTGCTTTTCTTATATATGGATTCCCATTTACTCAATTTGCAATTATAGTAATGAACTCTATTTGCTTGAACATCAAGCTTGTACTAAGTTGCTTTTACTGTTTTCTTTTCTGCTGGGGGATTGATGTGTCTCCTTTTGGGTGTCCATCCCCATTTTTGTTCCCAAATCCGATGTTTTAGAAATTCTTCCATCTATGAGATTTCAGACATGATTTTCTTTGAGTTTACCTGTATCTTACTATGTCTGATTAACTGGGATTTGTAATTAATAATTATCAACGATCTTATCTCGTTTCAGTTAATATTATTTAATGATCATTCTGAATTTAGTTGGGGAATCAACAGCATGTTTTGCAGCGTCATAGCTTTGGTTTTGTTGGTAGCATCAATATTAATCCATGGGAATTATTGCATAGCAATAGTAAATGTTTACTATTTAGTTAAAGTTTGGTGTCTTCCCTTTTCATCTCGTCTTGGCAGACTGTTGCCTGTAATTTTAAGAGTTCTCCTTTTTATGCCTTTTCTAATGATTCTACACTATAATCACATTTCTTTAGAGTTGTAAGAATCTGTTCCTACAATGGGTAAAGTGTTTTGTAAGGCATGTATTACCCCTTCGCTCTGAAAAGGGAAGATGCTTTGTTTTGGACAGACCATCATAGTTGCAGAGGAATGTCCTGGCTCTTATATATCTGTTCTTTAGTAAAATTGTCTTCTCGTTCTTGTACAGTGGAAAATTTCTCTCATGTTCTTCAGTTAGGCAATATGCAGTACTCTTTAGTTATTTCTGATTGTAGTAGAGAGACTAGATTGCTTAGCTTGTGGCCATTGAAAGCTTGAAAGCTTAAGATGGAATAAGCGATGTGGCTTTTAGTTCTCTAAGAAAAATTTCCTTTAATTAGTTTCATCTGTTGATAGATCTTTTATGATATTTTAAAGCTAACTTTTGGCTTTGGTGCTAGATGATTCTTCCTATTGCTGTTGAGGATGTTAAGCGAGAGGTCAGGATATTGCGGGAACTTACTGGCCATGAGAATGTTGTGCAGTTTTATAACGCATTTGAGGATGATTCTTATGTATATATAGTGATGGAGTAAGTCTCATTGTTATAGTTCTGTTACCATGAATTGATTTTTACTGCAGTTTTTCCTACAAATGCATCTCTTCAAAAAATAATAATAAAAAAAATCTTTGCCCCAATTAATCTGCATTTATTAATTTCTTATTTATTGCACCATTCTCCTATATGGTTGACTTTTGCTTTCTTTTTACAATTCTTCACTAGGTTATGTGAGGGTGGTGAATTGCTAGACCGCATATTGGCAAAGTAAGAATCTTTTCTTCTGGAAATTTATTGTTTTTTGCTGCAGTTTATCTTTCTAACATATTGTTCTTGTTAAAATTTTTGTCAGAAAAGTGTTTTTGGTATATTATCATGTTGCAGTAGAATGATTTAATATGCCTCTGCTTGATTTTCTTCAATCAGGAAGGACAGTCGTTATTCGGAGAAAGATGCAGCAGTAGTTGTACGACAGATGCTCAAAGTTGCTGCTGAGTGTCATTTACATGGTTTGGTACACCGAGACATGAAACCAGAGGTATGATAAAGTCAATCAATGTGGATGCTCATAATATTGAGAGTGATGGATCTTGAGAATGATATGCTTATTTTACTTGCCTGTAGAATTTCCTTTTCAAATCAGCCAAGGTGGACTCACCTTTGAAGGCCACAGATTTTGGCTTGTCAGACTTCATAAAACCAGGTGAACAGTAGTTCTTCTTATGAAGATCTTACATGTGCTTATATGGGGGTGATGGGGGTAACAAACAACTTTACCTATGCTTGTACACGTAGGCACACACACACACAAACAGAGTAGATACTTCTCTTCTACACTAGAGGGACTTTAATACTCTTGCCAAGCTATGATTAGTGTTTCAGATCATTCTATTCAAGAACTGCCGAAGCCATATATCATACTATCCAATTGAATGCAGGAAAGAAGTTTCAAGATATTGTTGGCAGTGCCTATTATGTAGCCCCTGAAGTCCTAAAGCGAAGGTCTGGACCTGAATCAGATGTCTGGAGCATCGGTGTTATCACTTACATTTTGCTATGTGGAAGGCGCCCTTTTTGGGATAGGACTGAGGATGGTATATTTAAGGAGGTGTAGTTCAACCTTAATTTTGGACATTGGCTTTTTTTTTTCCCATTTTTTTTCCTTCACGTCTGTGATTGAAATGTGTTCTACAAAGGTTTTGGTAGCAAAAACAGATTTGCTTTATGTTTTTCTGGACGATGTTGCTTATAACCAACCTTTTTACAACATATATGCGATTTTCTGCTTGACTTACGGGTGCTGTAGAATGGTTTATGCTCCAGTTCTCTGTTTGTGCATTTGAAGCAAAAATGGACTGTCCTATATTCCTCCATTTATACAACCTGCATTCTGATTTGCTATACTTGCCCCCTTATGTGTTGTACTCAACTACATTTTAAATTCAGAAAAGGAACATTTGAATGTTCTATTGAAGTTTTATATAAACTCGATCAATTATAAGTTTTTATTTATATAAACTTGATCATTTGTGAGTTCTTATTTTGTATAAACGTGATCATTTATAAGTTCTTCTGATCATCTGGTTCCTATTTAATTGGATTGCATGGTATGATATGTATCTTTTCATCGTTAATATTTACTATTTTCAGAAACTGATGCCTAATGTCAAGCAGGTCTTGAGGAATAAACCTGACTTTCGCCGTAAACCATGGCCAACCATAAGCAATAGTGCCAAAGATTTTGTGAAGAAGTTACTGGTGAAGGATCCTCGTGTTAGACTTACTGCTGCTCAGGCCCTATGTATGTGTCTGACTTGTCTCTTAGGAAAGAAATAAATGTTGATAAATTATGGTGCAATACAGTTGAGGTATATACATGACCATTTGGATATTAAATGCTGTTCTATTTTGCAGCACATCCATGGGTTAGAGAAGGAGGAGATGCATCTGAAATACCTATTGACATATCTGTCCTGAGTAATATGCGACAATTTGTGAAGTACAGTCGTCTGAAACAGTTTGCTCTAAGGGTAAAACCAAGAACTTTTTGCTGGATTCTTCTAGGACAAAAGACAACTCTTCCTCTGTGTAGACCTTTTTTCCCCCACAAATAATTGACACGTTGCTTGCAGGCATTAGCTAGCACACTTGATGATGCAGAGCTGGCTGATCTTCGGGATCAATTTGATGCAATTGATGTAGATAAAAATGGTTCTATCAGTCTTGAAGAGATGAGACAGGTATATTTGTTTTCCTGTTAATCCAGTAGTATCTATTTCTGAATGAACTATATTCCCATGTACATAGTTTCGTAATTTTATATTAACAAGGATCGTTTGGTTTTGTAATTTTATATTAACAAGGATCGTTTTAATGCAGGCCCTTGCTAAAGATCTGCCCTGGAAGATGAAAGATTCTCGTGTCCTTGAGATTCTTCAAGCAGTAAGCATGATTTATTATGTATTGTCTAAGAATATTTTTCTTATGGAGAAAGGAGGAAAAATGAGCCTTCAACTTTTATCCTTCTTATATCCCCTGGATAATGAATCATGTAACGTTCGTTGGTCTTGTTAATAGTGGCAATTTTTTCTTTCTGGGAACAAGAAAAATGGTCTCTAACAGTGTATCAATGCCAAGGGGTTTGGCCACCTCAGTGGTATTCTAGAACATTTGCTGATATACCTTTTTCTTTTCCTGGGATCAGTTGCTTTAGTGATTACCTCCGAAGGGTTATTCTCTATCTGTGTTCTCAACAATATGACATTTCCTTAGCCTTCTTTCACATTGCCTGTGAAACTGGGACCTAACAGCTCGTTTACCTTTTCTGATGCAGATCGACAGTAACACGGATGGACTTGTTGATTTCTCCGAGTTTGTTGCGGCTGCTTTACATGTGCATCAGCTAGAGGAACACAATTCTGAGAAGTGGCAGTTGCGATCACAGGCTGCTTTTCAGAAATTTGATCTTGATAAAGATGGTTATATAACACCAGAGGAACTAAGAATGGTCAGTAAATCTTACATCAAATATCCATCAGTATAATTACTGCACCAGTGTTTTTCAGTTCAATCAATTGCTTTTGGTTGACAGAAAACATATGTTAGATGGCTCTTTCCAGGTTCAATGATCAATATTTGTTTTGAACTAATTTGTGGCTTTAAATGAAGAGCGAGCTTAATGCCTAGTTTATGGGACTTTCCGTCAGCTTTATCTAATTAATCAAATTTCTAGGGTTGGAAAGAATAGATGCATTTGGTTTTGGTATTCAGAATCTCATAGGTGTAACTATTGAATAATCCTGCCTTCATCTTTTGTTTGTTGCCATCATACTTTTTACCATGCACTTCATATCCTTGTGCAAGGCTAGGTTACCGTGGGTAGCGGAAACAATATCCTTTTATTTTTATGACCTTTGTAGCTAAAAATACTTGCTTCAATACTGATTATGCTTTATTGTTGCTTTGTAGCACACGGGCTTAAAAGGTTCCATTGACCCACTTCTTGAAGAGGCTGATATTGATAAAGATGGTAAGATAAGCCTTCCAGAATTTCGTAGGCTTCTCAGAACTGCAAGTATTAGTTCACGAAATGCACCAAGCCCATCTGTTCAACGAACTTCACGAAAGGTATAGAGCAAAAATGGAGTTTTGAAGATCGAGACAAGAGAGAGAGTTCCAGAAACTTCAAGATTACATGCAAACGTGGTACTTCTCTCCATCACTCTACCATTTACCTCTTTTCGGAACTAGAAAACGTTTTCAACGATAGAAATTATGTTAAAGAGGATGTATCATATTAAGTGGAGAGGGGTTGGTTCTCTATGGAGGATGGCTCTTAGTGTGGTGGTCATACTATTGTACATTCTTTACGACGCGTTGGGGACTTTCTTCGTCTAGCCCCTTCGAATTGTAATACTTGACGACAAATAAAGTACGAAAGAGTAGTCTGTTGTTGAGAAATCAGTTTGTGTGCATTGTGTGTTCTTGGAAATCATAAGTTTGTACTTATTTGTTTCGTATATGCATGGTGGTTTAAGTACAAAAGCTGATTAAGCTCCCTCTTAGCATTCCTGATAGGATTTGCTGCTTAATGCAATTTTTAAACTTGAAACATAAGGCAGGTTTTAGTGATCTTAGACAGTAGTTTAAGATGTCATTTCAATTTAAAGGTAGCAAAACGTGGGATTTGCTTCAAAACTTGTTAAATAAATTTGAGAGCGCAGGAATTTATTATAGACATGCGTGCTAACAAAAGCCAAAAAAAAAAAAAAAAAAAAAAAAAAAAAAGGAAATTTATTATAGACATGCGTGCTACAAAACCAAAAAAAAAAAAAAAAAAAAAAAAAAAAAAAACACCGGCATTAACTTTGAAAACTATTTATTTTAAAATTTACTATTTAATTTGTTATTTGTTTTGTTTTCAAAATGGTTTAAAATATTATGTTGGCTAAAATTAAATCTTAAAAAATTTTTTAAAGTGTTAAATTAACATTTAATTAGAATGTTTGTTCTAAGAGTAAAACGATCTCGTTGATTCAGACAATTTTGAGGCAAAATTAATTACATTTAATAAAAAGTTTATTCTGCGCCAATTGCTTCTCTTTTAATGTATAGAATTATGTGTTTGCTGGCATGACTACGATCTACTTGGTGCTGACCTAGTCTCCATCATTTTAAAAGTGGAAGAAGTAAATAATCTACAACAACGTCGTTTGGGTTCGTTTACCATTTACTATTTTCACTAAGTGTCGTTTCCGTAAGTTGAGACTGGAAAGAAGCAAATATGATGGCTTTGTTTACATGGAATAGTTCCCATCTCCAGAGCGGAATTGTTTTTGTTCATTGCAGGTAAAACGACAATCGAAATTATTAAAGTTATAACTGATAAGGATTTAACAATTAAAACTTAGGGTTAATTTTTAAAGGAGTAGTGCAATTTCATACAGACTCGTTAAAAAAGAATTTTATCCCTTATAGCACTATTAGCAAGGGGACATCAAAACCTAGAAAGGATCACAGTTCGGCCACTCAGGCTCGTTATAGGTTTATAGCAGCAGAATGCAATCAGAAGATTTTGGGATGTTCCGATGCTGTTAGAGGAGCTATCCTGAACACCATGAGATGAAGAATATCCTGCTTGTGGAGCTTACCATTTCTACTATTTCTTTCTCTTCTCTGGCAACTGCTGTGCCTTTCCTTTCTCCACTTGACATGATCCTGCAAAATCTTTTTTCAATCAGATTTGTCTCTTTTATGCATTGAGCTTTCTGACAACAGAACTAAATAACCTTTACTTTAAGAAGTAACCTGTTGAGTTGATGACCTGGCATCTTTCAGTTCAAGTTCTGTTCCAACATTCATTTGAATCATCGCATCTTTTCTTGCAATTGCTTACTCCTTGGATGATCTAACCGACTTGCTCTTAGATTGCCTGTTTGCTTGAAATATGAGAAGTAAAGAAGCTATATTGGTCTGACGTTTTGGTTCATTGTAGGATTAACAGGAGTTGGGTAATGGAATAAGTTTGAACAGAGGAGTAGGAAATTAGCCGGCAGGATTTGATTTTCCAAAGAGGGGAAATGGATGCAGAACACCATGCATGGGAATGGGCTAGGTGGGGACAGGTACAGCGAACAGGAATAATGAATATGTTTGGATCCATTACAACAGAAGGATGCAGCCAACAGGCCATGGAAACATAACTCTCACTTTGTTGAATATCTTGAGCATTTAATTTTTCAATATCAGATTTTAAAGATGCCCTTTTCTTCTCTAACGCTTCATTCTTCTCCCTGCATTAGCTGCTTGGATCACAAAAACAACTATCAACAATAAGATAATGTGCAGAAAAGCACAGCCATTAGAACTGAATATCATTTAGACAATCACCTCGCCGAGATTCTTCCGATAGTTGCGGTATACTCATCTCAGCTCTGCTTAACTTCAGCAGTTAAGGATCCCTTGAGCATTTGAATTGTGTCAGTCAAAATGGTTGCCTTCGGTCATTCTTTGTCTATAATGGGTCCTAAATTTGAGTGTAAACAGATAATTAATAAAAGATCAGCGCAATTCGATTCACCGGAAATACAATAAAGAAGGAAAGTTGCACATTTATCGGCAAGGCAATTATACATACAGGGATTAAATTATAATACTAAATTCCATATTTCTCTGCCCAAATACTGAGTTCATCAACAGCTACAAGCTGCTATCCATCATTAAGCAAAATAATAAAGACCTCAAAACATGAAAGAACTAAACAGAAATCTCAAAGTCAATTTTGAAATAAATCATTATCTTTGTAATATATATGTTATTGTAATATATTTGGCTTCGGTGGAAGCTGCAAGCAATCCAACGGGAACAACAATGCATATTCTTGAGTAAGATGTGCATGCTAGAGCTGCATCGTAACTTTTTGCAGGAAAGGTCAATGGAAGAAAATAAGCTGCCTTTAAATTAACAGAAAGATATATATTTATCAGAAATTTCCAAGTTGCAATATCATACGCCCCGAATGATTTTGAGTCCACTAAGCCAAGATTGATTGGTATGCTGCGTCAGCCCATTAGATATGTAATAAATAGAATGGGCAAAAAAAACAAATATATAACTAATGTGTTTTTCCCAGCTTACCAGATAAAATTGCCTCATTTAAGACGGTCCTCTCCTCACTCTCTTTGTCTGCCTTTTGAACCTTTCTTGCAGCCAATTGGATCCTTTAAGCTCTGCTTCTTGCCTCTGCCTACAAACAACATATGCTTTTCATTAGGAAAACAAAATGAACAGCTGAAAATAACAAAATTTGAACGAATCTCCACCCAACTTAAAATTGCAAATCTAAGACCCAAATAGAAAGCATCTCAGAAACCCCAATTCGATTTCATTAGTTTGTAAACGCCTGTTCAAGCAAAAGAGGGGAAAAAAAAAAGATTTCTTTCATAACCTAATTCCAAAGAATGACTAGATATAACACAATCAACCGTAACAAGTGTTCAAATTGCAGACTAACATTGCAGAAAAACTGAAAAACTGGAAAAGAACCTGGTCAGGGATTGAATTGAGGTGGGCAAAGAGTGCGGGAGAAAGTCGAAGGACTATATCCACTGCTGCTGCCTTCTCCTACGGATTTGAGAGAAATCTTTATCGTCGTCTTCCATTGATCCATCTTTCTCTTTAATCTTTCTATTGACATTAATTGATTCCAGAGATGAGTAATGAAAATTCCTAATGGTTTTACATTTGGTTTATTTTTGTGACAAATTTTTTTAGTGTAGAAAATGGTTAGAGAAAATGGGCTTCTTGTCATTAACAAAACCCACACGATATCAGAAAGAGAACGACTTGTGCTATCCACGGAGCAACCACCGCATGTGGCCAACCACGTTCTGGTCATTATATAATTTATTAATTATCTATTCGAATAATTCTATTTTATCCATAATATGGACTCATTTTCCTTTCTCGTCTGCTACAAAATTGTAATTCTATTTTCTTTTTTAAAACATAAATTTATTATCTAACTTTCTTAACATATCTCTATTTAATATATATCCACATTTTCGAATTGATGTCCATGTTTAATATCTTAAAGGGATACATTTTGAAAAACCACTAAACAAAAATATTAATTCAACTCATATTAATTAGTTCATTATTAATTTGTGTAAGTCAAAATTAGGCTATATATTGGCGGAAAAGAGTATATATCTTTCCGTCTATTTTTCTTTTCACCATACATCGTTTTAAGAATAATTATTGTTATTTTTTTTTGGAGGATAAATAATTATTGCTTATTTTTTGTTATTGAGTAATTGTAAAAGGTGTAATTAATAGGAATCGGTTGTTACATCTTTTTCTCTTTGCATTCATCGTGTTTTTCATATATCAAATCTCTAAATTGTGATGAAATATCAATATAATTATACGAAATCAAACCCATATATAAATAGTGTTTTTTAAATAATAAAATAAGTAATTAATTTCAACAAAAATGAAGAATAAACTGAATCCCTATATATAGATATAGAAGACTGCAAAGGAAAGAAATTAGGAAAAATTATTTAAGCGTCGAAATAAAAAGTTTCTTAAACTTTGGGCAAAATATAATTTTTTAAGTTTTCCTAGATATCATAAAGTGTAATTTTATTTTAATAAGATTAAAAAAAAAAAAAAAATTCTTGGTAGTGCAATGAACCTTTATACTTAGGCAATTGTTGAGTAAATTGGAAATTTGATGGTTATTGTTTGAGTTAAAGTTGGGAATTGAGGTTTATATTTAGATTTTGAGTTATAAGTAAAGTCTAATGTTTTATTGATGTCTTCACAAATTTTGTTAATTGGGAAGTCTAATCAAGGCAAAAACAAGCATTCAATACATATAAAGCTACGCATCGATTGGGCTTTTCAACTTATTCATTTAAAGTACTAATCTGTACATTGGGTTAGTGATTTTCTTTCACTAATTTAACCCATCAAATGCGAAATTCCTGTAGATTAAACTATCTTATTCTACAGTACTTAATTATATTTGAAATTTTTACGTTTTTTAAGAAAAATATTAACTTTGTCTAAGTTTATAATAAATTTATTTAGTAATTGAACCTATATACCCTTAATTTGATGTTAATTTCTAAGAAACCTATTAAATTGAAAATAAATATTATTAGTCATGTACAAAGGGTAACATAAAAAAAAAAATTATTACTTTTTGAAAAAACCACAAATGTAATAAAATATTTTGAAAACAAATAACTTTCTTCAAATGTGACAAGCTTTATGGAACGAAAGGTAAACTTTTATCAAAAAAAATTAAACCAATTTAATAAAAATTCTTAAGTTAAATTGAAAATATTTTGTAATAAATATAAAAAAATTCAAATTAGAGTTTCCTTGAGAAATTTGCTTTTCACAGTTGCAAAACTCGAAATATTGGTTCTGATTTAAAAAAATGAAGAACTGAAATGAATTTTAAATACAACTATTTATTATGGTTTCAAAATAGGAAAAACCATATAATATGCGTTTTAAATGCTGGTTTTTGACCGAATTTAATTTCGATTCGGTTTTAATTTGAAACCGAACCGTGTTCGTGGCTACAACCATACGCACATTAAGACACAGCAGTTATGTTATTTCTCAGCCTACATTGTTTGGTTTCTATAAAATTGCAGGGCGATTTTTCCGTAACGACAACGCCTCTTAGGAATAACAAAACCAAACGACAACTCTTCCCGAACCACAACCAGCCTTGGCTTTTGGCCTGAGGGGGGAGAAAGAGAAGGTGAAGAAAGAATGAAGATAGTAACGTACAGTGAAATGGCCTAAGTACAACGCCATCGCCCAGTTTGGCTTCTTGTCAAATTTGCTCAATTCTTTCGATGCCGATTCATTTGCTTTCAGGTAATTACCTCTCTTATATTTCCATTCCCTAATATCCGGTCCTTTATGCCCTCGGGTCTGTCAAAATTCAAGCGAATTTTGTTAACTCTTCTTATTTTTATTTTTGATCGATCCTAACAGGAAACAAAATTGAGAAGACAGGAGCTTCTTCGGAATTTAGCCATAGGGCAAGAATGGTATGAAATCTTTCTTCTCTTGCACTCGTACCAATGACAAAGGCCGAACTGGCTATTCAGGTAACCTGTTGTTAAATTGCCTTCAAGAGAAAGAAAGAACTTTCTGCTTTCCTCTCCTAATTATTTGTTCTTTCCTTTTTTTGTAGGTGTTTGCTACTTTGCCGTGGGTAAAGTCTGCATTTTTAATAAGTACTCTGAAGTTGCATTGCCAGTTGCAGCAGAGGAAGGCTTCTTACTGGTCTTGTGGATAGTTCTAGAAATGGGAAAGAATGAAATGCCAGAAGTAGTTAGGTCTTGAGGACTTTGACAAAGATGAGCTTCTTAAGGTTGATGGCGAGGGCCGGTGTATTATAAGCTGATCACGTTCATTTTGGTATTCGCTGCTTTTTTATTTTTTTGTTGAAAAGTTTTTGGGATTTTTAATGAGGAATATTTTCTGTGGGGGTAATGGTTTTTGCACATTTTGCCAAGTTCTCTTCAATTTGGTCTTGGTCCTCGAGCACCCGAGAGTGATGATACCGATAGGGATACAGTTTTAAGCTCTTGTTTATTTAAGATACTTTCAGGTATCTGTTTTTTGTTTCTCCTTAGCCTGGGGATTATGAGTCATGTGCCTGAGAAAGTTCATTTCTTCCTTTTTTTTCTTGTAGAAAAGATGGGAGAGTCTTTTTGCACAAGGGAAGGAGGATATTAAATTGTTGGTGATTATCAATATTGCTCTACTTCCAATGGATCGTTGTATGGCAGGTCCTATTTTGGAGAAAAATGAGTAAGCTGTGGACCTGCTTTTCTTCCCGAAGCTTGTATCCTAATTATATTGTGCCATGACCTATGTGGACTTGTCTTATACTGTTAGTTGTTTATCCTATAATTTTTATAAGGTTCAGAACAGATGGTTTAAGATCTATGCTAGTTGAGTCTGGAGGCCACTTTTTTGATGTTTTCAGAAGCAAAAACATCCAGACAGGTTTCAAAATTTATGCTTACATGCATTTATGTAATGTGCTGATTGATGAGTGGATTATTTTGTTTTGTCATGGAATTGTTCAAAAATCAAGATTCGAGTAAAAAAGAGATAATGAATTCTAATCTTTCAGTGGCACTTTGATGACAAAGAATTCTGTTGTTTTGGCTGTCATTTTTTTTTTTATCTTTCTATTGCACATTTTCTCAATTTGCGTGTGAACCTACTCTGTTAGTAAAGTTTTCTCTGAATTTTTTGAAATGATGCCCATGAGTAAAAATATTTCAATCTTCAAAGTCTTTAACAATAATCACTGAACTTTCTATTTCTGGAGGATTTTTGCATTGAAACTAGTTCTTTTTCTGCCTAAATTATTCTACAGGAGAGACGCGTACACATGCTGGCCATCAATACTGGTGCTGAAACAATTTAATTTATGGACTAGAATTGACCAACATTTCTTTGTGCTGGGTTGTGCCTTGCACCAAGAGCATAATCTGCAAGCGTTCACTAAACTTTGTAATTGCCATGTCAAATGAGTGCGACTCTTGACAGAGTATAAACGATGGAAACCTGAAATAGCCTGAGGTAAATTTGATCCAACTACAGTAAATAAGCAGAATAATGATGTAACACTTCAATAGTTCTCTTTAGTGTGCGATTATAATATTATTGAAGATTTCTTCAACTTGTATGCTTTTTCATGCACTCATATCTTGCCTACATGCCTGCATTTTTTTGCATGCTCAATTTTCATGAATAATCTGCAATCAAATTATATAGGAAGCTTCTCTTCTGCATTTCTGTGCAAATCAATATATTTTTCTGCTACATTTTCCCCTAACACAGGTGGAAGGGAGGGTGGGGTATTAAGTTGGAAGGTTCAGATCATGCTCCAGTTTATAACCATTTGGTTAGGAATCCCTGATGTTCCCTCAACATGGCACTCCATCTCTGTCTTCTAGATATCTCGCCCATGATTCATGTCTCCAAGAACGCTTGGTGTGAGAAAATTTTTGTTGCTCTTTAATGTTTCCTTACTATAATGCCACTTATTTCCATTTCATCTATTTGTAGCATTAAGTCTCAATCTTGGTGCAGTATCTGTTCTGATGAAAGACAAGCGGCTACACAAGTTCAAATCCTGTAGTATATCCAATGTTCATCTTCAGAGGGAAACGTCACTGTAAAGAAATGCAGTAAGAACTTGAATTGCATCATTCAATAGCAGTCGATATATCTGGCCTCCCCCCAAGTGACTCTTGCTCTCTGAATGCAAACAACCGAAGTGCTATTCCTGATAACAGGTGAAAGCATCTCCCAAGGATATTCACGATCAGAGTTGTCGTAACATTAACCTATGCAGTGGACATAATAAATTCGATTTCCTGTTGCATAACAAAGAAAAAAGCAAGGAAAGTCAATGGTCCCACTCGTCTCTGAGGTCGTTTTTCCCAGAAAAAGTTTAGACTCTTAAGCAATGAGCTGAAACTCTTCAATAGCTTATTTCAGTTAGTCAGGGGAGACGCGACTAATCTAATAATCACCAAAATGACACTGGCTGGCAAAGGATGGTGAATTCCAGCTGTCCAAGCAGATAACTGAACTCAGGTTAGAGGCTCAGAGGATCAAAATGAGGTAATTGATGGTCTGCGAGAAAGAGAAAAACACATATCTGCCTTTACTGGAGTGGAAAGAATTCAGCAACTCATGCAAATAAGCTATACCTCTTTGGCAAAGGCCAAAGGAACCATGTTGTTGCTCGGATAGTGAAGAAACCAGGTTCTACATTTGGCTGCAGATTTTAATGTCTGTGCTCGAGCTGAGGTATTTCTAACATATTTTTTGCATATATCAACTCAGTAAGTTATTGAAATCCAAATTTCAGAAGATTGAGCTAGGCTGGTGTTACATAGATTACATAGGTAGGCTTATTTGGTCAATGAGAAATAGTTCTGCTGTTGGCTGAATATCTAAATGACAGTTGAGTCCCAACAATTCGCAAATAGTAATGCATTTTCCTATTTAGGTTAATCGATCAGCTGCATTGATATTCTCATGCGTGCATGGCAATACCAGTAGTCGAGCATTAATAACTTCCTTTCTTGTTATTTTATTCTTGTAAGGGGACCTTCATTAACTCCGCCAAGCAAACAACCTGTGGTTACTTTTAAATGGCCTTCTTCAAAATCCGGCAGAACATGCATCGCACGATTGTTTTCTGGCTTTAATAACTGCTAAATGCTCAAGGTACAATTTTTTTCGTAGCAATTTTGGTCTGTCTTAATCTTCTTTGTCTTTACTGCCTCTCTTTCTGAAAGCGCTCTCTCTCAATTCTCGCAGTTTTTTGGAATATTTTCTAGGTTGTAAATACTTATTCTGCAAGTTTGTGAGCCTCTCTTTGCGCCTGCATCTTGCTTCTCCTGAAGACTCTTGCACCACCAATGCTCCGATTAGAGTCACCTCAGTGTCTCATCCAGCAGCCTAAATCTTCATGCACCAACAAATCTTTTTCAATGAAACAAGTAAATATAATCTTAAAAATAGATATTCATGATAATCTATCAAGACAAATGATAAATATATAGAAAAAATAGATAGCAATGGTACAGCACCAAACCTGCACAATCTTGCACTTATTTCCTCTTCTAAAATAGGAGTCACCCTTCTCTTGCTGCTAGGAGCCACATTGTGATCTGATCTTGCATGGCAAAACCTAGCTTCACCTAGATCTCTACCTTTTTCCAAGACTTACCACAATATGAGCTTCCACCACTTATGCCATATAACAGGCAATCACATTTTTTTTATCCACAAAAGTTGTTAGAAATGAGTGAAATAAAACCTTAATAAAAAAAAATATAATACATATATATATATATATAATAGAAAGACATACGTTTCATTATAGAGATATGATATAGATATATAAAGTTACAGGAATAACATACTTGCTCATATTGAGAATCAATGATAACATTCTAATCACAATAGTCTTAGTTATATTTTCTCTAATTACCACGATTTAAACATAACCACTCTGAATCCATTCCCACAATTAAGGTTACTTGTTGCATTCCTAAACCGCAAAAGTACAAAAATACTGCCATAAACTGGCCCAATCCAGCATGGAAGAAGCAGCGGACTAATACAATCGCTCAGACTGACAAAGAGATCCATAGAACATATCACCCTATGTTCTGTTGCTCTTGCAGCTGTGTTGACATATTCCGCACACTGGAGAAGCACGGACCTTTCCTTATGTTCATTACACAAGTAATACATTACTCTCCGATACTCTGCGACCCAGGTTCTGCGCCAGCATCCACACACCGCCACTCTCTTACGTCTTCTCTACTCTGCCACGAAAAAACCTCCAGCAACTACACACACCACAGCGTATCATGGATTGAAGACAAGTATTAGCCAAATCTACAATTCAAGAAATAAATTGGTGGGTTTTACTTCTCTCCATCATATTATCTAATATATAATATCGGAAATTAAATCATAATCATAATATTGAAGAAATCTATTGAAACGAAAAATATCCATTGATAAAAGCTAACTACAGCGTTCAACCAAAGAAATAGTAGGAAAAACTCCAAAACCGGACTAACACTCAAGCCATTAGGCTTTCCCCTTACACTCATTTGAACCTAACTCTGGAACTGCAGAGAAAAACCCAGGCTTTTTCCCCCAAAATGGTGTTTTGCAATAAACTATTTATTTCAAAAATGGTGTTCTGTGAAAAATATTTACTAACGAATGGTGTTTAACTCAGAATGGGTGTTTTGTTGACATTTCAAAAGCTTTATTATTTAAAGCTGTCGAACAAAACTTTATAGAAATAATGTTTATCTCTGCTCTCTTCTTGTTGAATGTTACACTATAAGTGGAAAACAATACAACAGCTTTTAAATGGACCAAAAATTCTCTCTTCTCTCTTCTTGTTGAATGTTTACACTATGTCACAATACTCAGACGGAATATATTTTTAGCCTAGATCCAATTTCGTTCAATAGTTACATTTTCCCTACACATCAGTTTCAATTGTTACATTTCTATATAGGTGAGATTCCAACACCACCGCATAAGCAAAAAAATTATTGCTTTGACTACCTGCAAAATATAATATATATAGTATATATAATATTAATTTGGTCATTGTTTAGTGTAACAATATGTCTTCTTGTTTACGTGTGAGATTTAACATACAATATTAATCTGTTTGACACGTGACATTGTTTCACTTATAATGTAACAAAGGAGAGAAGAGAGCAAATATTGGCAAATGTAACAGGGAGAAAACATTTAAATTAATTAAATTTATTGTTTTTGTTTTTTGTTGCACACTACCCATACCGGAACAAAAGACTTTTGAAATGTCTTAACAAACACAATTTTCTGGGTAAATTCTTGTCACAGAACAGTCCGCAAAACACCATTTTGGGAGCTCGAAAAAACCTCCACCTTACAAGAACAAACAAACAGGCCGGCAAAAGTTCTAATCACCATACAAATGAATAATCATCAATGTGAGGAGGTTGCACATATTGCTCTGGTGGCGTAAGACCAACAAATCCAGTAGTTATGTACGTCCTAGTTGGATCCAACAGTTTCTACTGCTTAATTGTTATGATCAGAGTTTGCAGATTCACAATCCTCACTAGGTTCTTTGTAACCCGGTGATAGAGTACTAATAGCATCGCCAAACCATAAATCAAACATCATCACTGGTGATAGAGTACTATATCATCCTAAACCAATACATGATCAACATTAATATTCAACCATGAAGCATTTTAATGAAACCGGAAAACTGACGTTGCTCTAACTGTTAGATTGTTCCTCTCGCATCATCAATTGGTGAAAACATAGAAGTACCCATTTGAACGGCGTCTCCTTGGAAAAGATATTCCGGTTGTTACTGTAAAGCCTCTTCTATTCATCAAGCGGTTTTACCACCGCTTTCTGCGTAAATCGGCAGCTTATTGTCACCTTGATTGAAGAATAAAGTTAACGAGTTCGTCTCTGTAAGGACAGAAGCGAAACCCGGCCGTAGCATACCCATGAGTTTCGTCCATTGTTCTTCTCGCTCGCTGAGGCCTGCAGGGCTATTTCTTTTTCTTCAAGAGTTTTCTTTGTAAGCTATCCCTCAATACCGTTGTTACCAAGTTTATCTATTTAACGTGACCTTTTTTTTTTTTTTTTTTTTTTTTTTGGAAAGAGAGGTATTATACTGTGAACTATGCCCGGTGAACAACGAAAAACTTTGTTTATAATAGTTTAATAAATAAAACTTTATATTAACATTTTAATATCTATATTTTCAAATTATTTTTTTTTTATCTTTTAATGTAATTGGTGTTTAAAGATATTTGTTCAATAAAAAAAGTTTTGGTATCATTAGTTTGTCTTAATTCAAATAATTAAATTTGTTTAATATCTTGATTTTACGCTGGAAGGAAAAATGGGTTTCTAAATGGGAGGGTCCCTGTATTCTCGAAAGGTTCCATTGCCTTTGGATCAATTGTGTTCGTTGACCCTTTTCGGATATTTTGGTGTTGAAGGAACAAATAGCGTTTTCTCTCTTTGATTCAATCTCATTAAGAGCTGTTTGTTGAGATCATTAAACTAAGCAGCTTTGCTCATTAAAGTGTTGTTTGTATCGTGAAAAGAATAATTTAAATATTCATCTGTTTCTGTTTCTGTAAAATAACTTGCAGAAAAAAATTTGTTGAAAAATATTTTCCATAGAAAAACATTTTCCTTGAAAAATATTTTTCCAAAATGATTATTTTCTGTTGTTTGGTTATAAATATTGAAAATTAATTAAAAATATTAAAGTTTTTATCTCATAATACCATAAAAATATTAACAATACTAGAAATTTTATAATTTAAAAATTTTATTGTTAATATGAGAAGAATGCAAAAAAAAAAAAAATGTAAATTAATGACAAGCCGCCAGCTGGGCCGGTGGTGGTGGTCGGTGGCAACTGGTAAATGGGTAGACTGGATAGGGATACCTACTTGATTAATAATTAACCAATTTAAATTTAAATAAGATTTGTCAATGTCAAAAAATGTTTCTATCTCTCGAAATATGAAAAAATTATTTTTTCAAAAAATGAACTTATTTTTTTTTTACTGGGAAATATATTTTTCATTCACTTATTTTTGTGACGCCCCAAACACACAAAAAATTTTAAAAATAATTTTACTACAAGTTTATTTCACGTAAACAAATTGGAGGCCTAAGTATCAAATAGTAGTTGTTCGAAGTGTTACGGTGCATGATTTCGACATTTTTTTAGTTTTTTTAACTTGTTTATTAATTTATTTTTTTTTCCGCTTTTGTTTTTATTTTTATAGTTTCTCTTAAATTTTTTCTTTTTTTATCTATTTCTTTAATTTCGTTTTTGCCTTTATTTCTATAATTTTTTCACTTTAATAAGTTTTTTTTTCCGTTTTGTTTTTTTATTTTTAGTTTCTCTTAAATTTTTCTTTTTTTTTTTATCTATTTCTTTAATTTTTTTTTGCCTTTATTTCTATAATTTTTTTTCACTTTAATAGTTTTTTTTTCCTTTTTGATATTATTAGACAAACGCACCCCTACATCTATTAATTTTTTCTAGTAAGTTCTTTTTCTGTCTTAATATAATAAACATAAAATCCTAACCTTAAAGTCAGAATCTAATTGATTAAATTTAATATATATGGTATTATTTTTTATTAGCAATACATTTGTTAATATTTTAGGAATAGAAAATTAGAAAAGTTTAAACTAATTTAGAAATCTATCCAAGCCAATAAGCCTTCTCTAATATACCTAAAATAATCCTTGAATCAGTTAAATAAAACCCCGAAAACACTAAAACAACTATTGAGGTAAGAGTAAATAAATAAGACCCACAAGCATTACACCAAGCAAGGAAATCTTTTGCAACATTCACCCTTTCTTTAGCTAGGTAAATTTTGCGAAATGATTTTTGGATCTTCTGATATGAGGAAAAGAAATATAGGAAACATGAATAACAATACAATCTCATCTAATTTTGTTGAACAATTTTCACCATTCATGGCTTTTTCTTTTTTAATATGCAGCATCCAATTCTATAGAATTCTTAGAGTCCGTATTCAATATTAAAGGTCAAGATTACAAAGAAAGGAAGCAAAAAATCTTGAAACAGCTTCAAACAATGCCAACATTCAGTTCTGGTTAGAGTTAATATTTTCTACCTCGCTTGTAAACTGCAATTAACATAGCCCTGAATTTCTTAAAACTCTTTCATAACCGGCTGAAAGTTGGCTTCTTCAATAGCAGAACCATCAAAGTCGTTAAATTTTTAAAAAACCACCAGGAAAGGAGACTTATCCACTCCTCTAATAAGTTCATGACAAACACAATCTAACTAAATGAAGAGACACTGGCAAAGTGAAAAGCTCCAGAAAAAAAAAAAAAGTAAAAGGACTGCATTTTAGCTTTGGAATCTTAAAAGTTTTTCATCTTTATACTGTCCTAGAAGTTCAATGCATCCCTTCTTCATTTGAAAAAATTCTCTAATTTTTCTTTCTCAACCAAATAGACCATAGATAATAAAAAGAATAGCATTCCCAAATGGGCAACCTTCCATTCAAACTAGAAACTATCCACTTTGCCACTCAAAAAGAATCTTACGGTGAAGGAAGAATAGCTGAAATTTTCAAGACCATCTTAAGAATAAGAATCCATACCTATTGAATTATAGAATTGTATAAGATTGTTATAAAGTCTATGATAATAATTAAACCTAAAAAGAAAAAAAAAAGAAAATCTAAAATATGAATTTCTCTTATGGGTAGACTGTACATTAACATGGACATTAAGAGTTAGGTAGGCCGCATGTTTGGATTGTGGTTTGTCGATTTAAAGTACCCAACACATACATGGCAGGACAATGATATTTTTTTGACTTAACTAACCCATCAAATGCGTGGAATCCTTTGGGTGATAAACGGATTGGGTACGAGTTCATGTAAATTTCACGGTTTAAAATAAATGAATAAACATAATAAAAATAAAGGAATAACCAAAACCAAAATCTCAAATATACTTAAAAATATAATCACACATAATCTTTACCAAACGCAAGATATTCAATAACATTTAACAACAATATAATTTGCAATAATAATGGAAAATTAAATTTTCTAATAAGAAATATAAATAATATTTAATAAGAAACTTATTAACATATTGATACAAAAAAAATTTTAAAACTACAATATGTTCCATTTTAAAAAGCACAAATTGTTTTTGCAAAAACAAGTTTATATCAAAGAAAGAAATAACAATTTTAAATGGGGACACTATAAATATTTTAATAATTTAGTATGTTATATTTTAAAATTATAAACTAAATTAACTAATTAAATATTCCATAATTAACATACAGACATAATAATGATATATTTACCGGTTGGGTCTGGCCTAACGGGTTTACTTATAAAATCCTGTAACCCCAGCTCAACCTAGAATTATAAAATGACCCGCCTAACCCTGTTAGATTCGAGTTACTTGAATTGGATTGAGTTAACAAACGGGTGATGTGCACAATACTAAGCTTCTAGTAAAAATGCACGCTTTCAACTATGATCCAACAACTTTCCACATGCAATCCCTAAAGTTCAACATCGACATTATAAATGTGATTTTGAAAATGAAAAAATGTTGAAATGAAATAAATGAATCATGTAAGGCTTTGCCTTTTGTCGGGATATTTCATAGCAATGAAGAGGTAGAGTTTCTGACATTCCAATTTGCAATGATTTCAATTATTCAATAATGCCAAATAAAGAACAGGTATTCAATTTAAAAGAATCATCACAATGTTTTTCCAATTGGTTTCAGGATTGAAATACAATTTTTTGAAGAGCAGGCCCTATTTTGGTGTTAATAATGGATGGACAGTAGGATGGAACTGTTGCTGTTGTCTCAGTTGTCCCCTTTAAGGCAACTTCCCAAGATATTTAGGCATTCCATATTGGATGCATAAAACTTTTAGAATAATAAGAAATTCACTTTAAAAAAATTTTATTATTAATATAGGAAAAATTGAAAAAAAATAGTAAATTAATGAACAGTTGTTGGTGGACTGGTAGTGGTGGCTGCAGTAGCTAGTGTGTTGACGGTGAATGTGATTGGTGTAGTGCTACTGGTGATCAATAAATCCAAAGAACATTGCATTTATAAAGTTATAATAATTTGTCAATATCCGAAAATATTTTACTCCCTTGAACACTAATTGTCATTTTCCTTAAAAATGATTTAGTTTTTTTTTACAGCAAAATAATTTTAATATTGAATTTAATTTTACTTTAAGTTATTTTATACGGTTCTACAGTTCTCTTTTACTTTATGTCAGTTTTTAGGGGGGTTATAAGAAAGATAGGGTCTATTCAACAGATCTTTCCTTTGGGGAAAGAGTTTTGATGGAGAAAGGACCATCAAATGAATAGCTCGGCAATCTTATACTAGTAGAAGTTTTTGTAAGGCTAGATTTGCAAGGAGTCCGGAGGATAAATACTGCTCTTTCAGGAAAGGAGTTTTTATGGAAAAGGGTGCTGGTTAACAAAAATATAGAGATGAACACAAATTATTCGAATGAGAGTGAAACCTGCAGGAAAAAACTTTTCTCCATTGGATAGTCGAACTGACTTCAAATCGGATTTTGGCGTGATCACTTGGCCAACAAAAGAGCTTAATGTGAAGGAGTGTGGTTTTTTTTTGTAGAAGGACAAAGGAATTGGACTCTAAATTGGGAGGAAGAGAATTAGAAGTTTCGAGGATCAGATTGGAAACAGATAAAAATTAATTGGATCCCATCTCTTTGAATCATCTTTTTGAGGCAGCCTAGTTTGGACTTTTGATAAAAAGAGCTACTTTTCCAATAAAAAATTCTCGATAATGCGGGCTTTAAAAAAATTTAGCGGGAGAGCTCAGGTTTTGTCTAACTTGAATTGTTTTGTCTGATTTAATCCTGCAAAAGTTTCCTTTTTTGGAAATGTTTTTTTAGGTTAAATTCCTTGCAGTTTCGTTTATTTATTTAAAGAGGAAATGACTTTTAAATTTCCCTTATGCAATAATGATATAGAGATGTTATCACGCTCTCCTTTTCTTTATTCCAAATTAATCAAATCAGATGTTTGGATTTTGGTGTTGGAATTGGTGGGGTGTTCTTACACTTTGCCAACGTGAGGAATATTCCTTTCCTTTTCTGTTTTCTACGTTTTTAATTGTCCAAAGAAAACTGTTTTTAAGAAAGCAGAAAAATTAAAAAACATAAACTATTTTCTTGATTAAATAAACACCTTAAAATTTTTTTAGAAAAAATGACTTTTCATTTTTTCAAAAATCATAAAATTTATAATCTTGTATACAACACTTATTTAATTTATGCTTTATGGGTAGCCACCACCATCGTTTTTCGTTCCGGGCCATACAGTACCAACGACTCTTATAATTTATTATTTTTCATATTTAATAAGAAATTTTAAAAAAAAAAAATTTTCTATAATTAACAAATATTTTTGGATTTGTTGTTAAAGCTAAAAATTTTAATATTTTTAATTTCATTTTTCAAATTTTACAAAACAATGGTAGAAATGAATTATTTGAAAGTATTTTCAAAAGTAAATTTAAAAAAAAAAAAAAGGTTTCTAAAAAAAATTTTTTTTCCAGGGAGCTTATATAAGTCCCCTACACAATCAATATTTAAAAACTTAGAATTTTCTTACGGAATTTTTAAAATTTAATATAAATTTCAGCTTTTTTTTTTTTTTTTGAATGAAAAATTTGCCAAACCTTACCCATCATTAGCAATGTATGTTTTTACTTAACGTGTAAGCTATGATAAGTGGTCAGAAGAACTAAGAAGAGAGAGAAGAAGATGGATAATAGGCTGACTAAGGGCTCCAATATGACTTAAATATAAGTTGTTCTTATCTTCTGTTTCTCTTTTGCATTATTAAACTTTTTTAGATGTCACCCTTTATTTGATTATTAAAGCTAAAACATGGAGAAAATTTGAGCATCTCTTAATTGTCAAACTGATCTGAATGTCCGAGGAAAAAATTTTAATAAGTGAAATGGTGATTCCATGCAATTGGCTTGAAAGAAAACTAAAATGATCTTATCCATAATTGCTGTATCGGCGACAACTTTTTAACTAGATTTTAACGTATTGATCAATCAAATGCTAAACATCTATTTTTGCAGTGTTTTATTAAGTATAACTTTTTAATTAACTTTTTACAAGGTTAAGGTAGCATTTTATAAAAAGTAACTTTTTTAACCCAAGGGTGGCCTAGTACAATTATTTTAGAGGAGCACAAGTGAAATTTTTTAAAACTTTTATGGGAGCCATATGTAACTTTCTAAATCTGAAGGATTAAAATATAATTTTAATCAAAAAAACTTTTTTTTTAAATTTTTTTTTGGGGGGAGGGAGTAACGGCCTCTTGAACTCTAATGGAGCTCTTCCCAATGCCTATAATATTATAATTTTTAGTGGCATATAAAAAGTTAATTCCAATAATTAAATTGTTAAAATAATTAACAAATTAACAAAAGTAGTTCATTTTAATCGTACAGACCCATAGTGATTATGTTTATTGCAACCAAGTTTAATCATAAATTCATGCCGCATCAGAAAAATACGCGGAAGATTATCTTATTTACAAAACTAGATTATTTTAATCTTTTATTTTGGATAATTTGAGTACTTTCTACTCGAACTAATGCGTTTGGTTTTTTTTTAAAAATGATAAAATACCATATTAAATTAAACATAGAAGTTTATTGGTGGACTTGAATGAGTGAGATATATATGATTTCTAAGAATTGACGGTATAAGATAAGAATGGCGACAAAAGTTTGCAATATTAGTTAATTTTCTCAGGACAAAATCATAACACATTAATAATGATGCAAAGGACGGTTCTTCAAGATAAAAATTTACCTTATATAAAGAATTGAACATGCCAAATGGAATGCGACACGTGTTAGGGGAATATAAGTAATTATAAGGATCAATGTTCCATTGTGACTCAACTATTGTCCTTTTTCTCTAGTGACTTTGATAGCGACGAGAAAATTATTTTAGCCAATTGTCCATTTAAAAAAAAAATGATATTTATTATTTTATTAAGGGCTCAAATGTTTATCGTTTGAATTTTTTTTTTTTTTTTTTTTTTTGAAAAGGACAAACACAAGCATCAGCCATAAAAAATTATTGAAGAAACTTTAGGAATGAATACAATAAGAAGATTAGGTTCCTTCGTTTGGATTAGAAGTCTGAAGTTTTGGATTCTTAATTATGAACACTCTTAAATCTTTGGATAAGACCATTTTGCTCCGTTATTTTTTTTGTAAGGTGGCCTAACGCCAATCTAGATTAATCCGAGCTAGGCATACTGTTATCGAAAGGATTAAAAATCAAAAATTTAAAATTTATCTTTACATTTAAACGTAGTTGAAAATCACAAATACACCACAAGACAGAAACTCAATCAGCAACAGTTGATTTGGTAGTGCATATATTGTACCTATTTTTATGGTAATAACTTATTTTTTTATTTATATTAAATTTACATTTTATCATTTGTTAAAAATTATTTAGTGTTATTAGAAAATCAATAATTTTTTTATTTTATTTAAAAAATATATTAAAATATTATATATAAAAATTCCAGTTTAAACCATATGACAGCATGACTCTTCCAACTCCATGAACTCTGTTTTCACTGGTTTAATAATTGGGTTTAGAAATAAACTTGACCATTATAATAATCAAATTAATTTATTTAAATGGTATAAAAATAAATTTAGCTAGTTTGGGAAGTCGAATACAAATTTGAACGATTAACGCAAATTTTGTTTTTGATAAATAATCATTTAAAATGAAATACTTTTTCACTTACATTAAAATGTAATTTGTCCTTCATCAATAAAAAGGTAAAATTAATAATGAATCACATATAAATTTGCATCCAATTAACTTGCAAGTGAAATTAGTTAGGTTAGTTAGCTCATTTAATTAGTTAGGTCATTTACTTAGTTTTGTTGATGAATTTCGTTTGTTTTTACAATTATTTTAATAATTATAGATTTAAGTTCGAATCTCTTTACCGTAAAAAAAACTATTGTGATGAATATATATCAATTTTCTCTTTTTTAATCTCATACCATTTTTTGAATATAGTGTCCATCCTTAGGTCATTTACTTATTTTTTGTGGATTGAAGTTCATTTTTTTGCAACTCATTAGACAATTGGTATTTATTTTGTATTGTTTCATTCTATGAATTATCGAATTTTTTTCCTCATTTCATACTAACAATTATACGAAAAAAGTTTTTGGATTCCTTTTTGTTTTCCCCTATCCTATGAAGCGCATGTGTGGTGAAATAAAACACTTCAATCATTGAAATTAACCAAAATCAAATATCGAATATTAATATTCTTTAATTTTAAATTTTATTGTTCTAAAAATTATGAATTCTTTTGGTCTGTTAAAGAATAGTGGAACTTTGTTAGCTACTTATAATATGTCTGAATCTTATGAATAATCCTGATTTCTTAAATATTATTAGTAATGAATTATATTTAAAAAGAAAACCAAAGGTACCAAAAATCAAATATATATGAACTTATTTTATGAATATCAATCTCATTAGCCAAACAGCCATCAAACATTATTAATCACACATTAGGAAAACAATTTTTCATGAAATATCCATCTTGATACTTATATTATTATGTATTTTTAATAAGCCGTGGTATCTCTTTCTCCCAAAATTTAAAAACTTCTCTTTCTTCCTTCAATGGGTGGCCCACGATGCTTCACTACTTTCTTTTTTTTATTTTTTTTAAATAAACCTTAATTTGTAATGTTTGATATAGACTGAATTATTGTTGGCTTAAATATTATGATTTATTGTATCTATAATTTGGGGTTTTTATTATCAGATTTTAGTCCTAAGTATTTTTGTCTATTATGGTCATTATGTTTTAAGGGTATTTTTGTTATTTTGACAAGTTATTGCAGAAAAAAAGTGCAGATCTCCTCTCTAATAAAGGAAAGAAAATTTGAATCAATAATCATCCACAACTTCTAAAAAGACAAATAGAGTCGACAACCATGATAGCACTCAAGTAAGAGCAAAGTAATCACCTATGAACAATATTATGCTCTGTCAACTCAATCAAATACTTTAAATCAAGATTTATTTTTTATTTTTTGGATAAATAGTTTATTTAGATTTTAATATACACAAAATATTAGAATAATTGATATGTATCCATATTTATATAATATGTTCGCTCTTTAATGATTAATTTAATTTGATTTTTTTCACAAAAAAATATTAGTATTTTCAAGTAATTTACATGACATGCATACTAAATAATTTTTTTTTTTTTTTTTTTTTTTTTTTTTTTTTTTTTTTAAAAGATAATTTTTAAGATCACTGTCTTTATACTTGACTTATGTATTATTAATATCAATTATTAATTTGGATAATTAATTGCGACTTTGCCATTTCGTACTTTCCATTAAGAAATAAATTTAATCTTGGCTAAGATATTTTTCAATTTATAATAATAAAAAATTCATGGAGACAGGATTCACAATATCCTTATGGCCTCCAGAACTGCCCCTATGTAACTTTATTTAATAGTGCGAAGCGTCACAATAAAAAATTATTTAATTTCTTTTGGGACGTATTTATAATATAATACATATCTTGTTATTGCTCATAAAAGGAAAGAATATGACACACTTCTTATTATTTAAATTTCTTTTGTAGGAAAAAGCATAGACATCTCAAATCCAATCAAAAAGAAAAATTAGTAATTGAATATGCATAATGATAAAAGCATGACTACTAGAGATTTTTTTTTTATTAATTAATCCATCATTGAAATAATATCTAAGGTATTAATCTTAACTTTTAAGTTCTTTTGTTTGTGAATTATGGAAAAGGGTATCGAGGCAAATTTCACCCGTTTTTGGGATATTTAAACTTGAATCTAACCTGAATTTGATGGATTTTTGTAATAGTGAAATAAACGGTTTCAGAAGATAATTCAAATAGTAATTTTTTACCTAACTTTATTGAATTTTTTGAATCACATTCGAATTTAAGGGTTTCGGGCTAATCTATTCATATTTTAATTAATATGCTAAAAATATTTAAAAATAATTTATTTTTCTTAAAAAAAATACCTTTCTAATTATAATGTAATATTAAATAATCATATTTAATTATTGATATTAAATATTTATTAAGTGAAATAGAATTCTTATAATTTTTACTTATATTTATTTTAAAAAATAAAAATAAAAAAAAATATTTTTTAAACTAAAATGTATTTTATAGGTTTGAACATATAATTTAAAATAGATTCAAATAATAAAAGTAAATTTCTAAAGATTTCGGACATTTAATTCTATACTGTAATTAAATTTAAGTTTGAAACGTGCACTTTAAACGGATATCTAACCTTGCTGCCAACCCTAAAAGGGAAAAAATAAAAATAACTCTTAAATAATATCTAATTATCTAAATTAATACATGAGTCCCACACTATTTCATAATTATGCATTCTTGCACAAGGTAATTTATAATTCCCTTTACTTTTAATTCCATGAATTAAATGGTGAATCTTCCAAAAATTACAATTTTCTCCGTTAGTATCGGTCGAAAGGACTAAAATAACCTTTCATTTCTAAGTTAGTAAAAGATATCTAGAATGATACTTTTAGTCTTGTCATTTAGTAGAAAATTTTTCACACCACTTTTTAGACAGAAGGACAACGAATAGTTTACATAAATAAAAATTGGAAGACTTCTAAATTACTTTTTGAAAATAGTGGAACTCATTATTTTTCCCTCCGTCCATTCTACACATGCCTAGTTTAACTTTCACAGTGATTCAGAAAAACTATTAATACTGGGTAAATTATATTTTTTTGTTTAGTTTTTTCCAAAATATCTTTTTATATATAAATTAAATGATGGACATCAATTGCAGAATTAGATAGACTGTACATAAATAAGAAATGTTAAGAAATTAGATAATCAGCTGATGTTCTAAAAATAAAGAAATAGGATTACATTTTAGGACTGACGAAAAAGGAAAGTGAGCCTATTAATATGAGATGGAGGGAGGTATTAATTTACACCAATTTAGGACCATCAAATTAAATAAAGGAAAAAATAACTATTAATGTTTTATAATTATCAAAAGAAGTTAATTCTATCTCTTGGAAAACTAGAAGAGATGTGCCTTAATAGTGTCCAAAACAGTAAAAAAAAAAACCACATGTTTTATATGAAAAATAAATTTTAATTAGTTAAAAAAAAGAGCCATCATAAATAAAATATATAATTTAAATTCACTGTTCAATTTCATATGTAAAATCATTTTCATTTACCTAAAATTGTAAAATCATATTTATTTTGACCTAGCAAAAAAGCAAAAGGAAAAAATAAGGCAGGAGTAAGCCTAATTTACATCAAAATTCCAATAAGCAGAACGATCTTGGATTGGATCCCTAATAGATTTCTTCCTTTGAAAACTTTGAATATTTTGCGTTCAATATTCAATAAGAAAGAAGAAAGGAAACAAATTAGTAGAAGAAGAATAGAAGTAAGTTAGAAGTGGGAAGTATAAATAGTTGTATGTGGAAAATCAAAAATCACAAGCAACAATGACCCTTGTGGGGTCCATCTAAATGGGTAAAGACAAATTTTGGGGCCCAACATAAAAAGAATTCTGAAAATTATACAATATTCTTCATAATAGTCCACAATAAATAAACATATATCAAAAAAATTTTACAGCAATAATGCCACTGATGCTT
>NW_023591078.1:3437659-3489258 GCF_014843425.1 Jatropha curcas | reverse complement strand
GAATTAACTTGAAATGCAAGGATTCATTTAGAAAGCTAAGGACCAAAACTTACTACAAATGTTATGAAGCGGACCACAGTGCGCCAGATCCATCGATTCAAATAGGCAAACCAAAAGCTCATAAACACAGACCAAACGATCAAACTTCTAGATTCAGCAGAACTCCAAGTCCAAATGTCTTGATCTGACATTCCCCTCCTATTACCATATCACAACCTCAAATTAAACCAATTTAGACTACGAGAGAAGTCTCAAGACAATAGTAGGGCAACACACTTTTTGTGAGATGAACTCAGAACCTAGTCTTGTCTATTATAGTGGTAAACAATGGGCACTCATATTCCAAGTGATGCATGTGCCCGACACCAAACAGAGTTCAATTTGGGGTGTTTCCAGCCATAAGTTGAGCTATTGTATCTCCAAAAATTGGTACACAAAGAGGAATGGTTTGGAAGCTCTAAGAGGTAGCACCACACCTTTTCCTGAAGGACTCAGACAAACAAATGGAAATTAGAAAGGACTCGCATAAAGATGGTCCTTTCATCTCACTCAAAAACACGTTGATTTCCCAAGATTTCAGCTTTACTTTAACCATTGAAGAGGAATATGAATAACAAAAGATAACAAGGTAGAAATGTTCTACCAACCGAGCCATACGCAGCGTTCAATAATACTTCATCTAAAAAACATCATCCAGAGCATGTATTGCAACCAAAATTTTCTAAGAACACCCATCAATCATTCATTACCCAAAATGCCCCTCAAAAGATGACACATGATTAGTCATAAAGGCACAAAAATTCAAAAATTTGAGTAAGGTAAGTGTGTTTATTAAAGCACTTAACGCGTTCCAAAACAAGCCTTTAAACAAGTTGAATCAAAGCTTCTCAAGCTTTGGTCTACCCCTGCATCCTTGTATGAAGACTCTCCACCCCTCTACATGTAGAAACTGAAAACAAACAAGGAAACACAAAAGGAAGAAAAGAACGTATCTTGGAGCATGCATATTTAAGCATGTATATGCTAAAGACAACTCTAAACTCCAAAATAATTTACTTATCCATAAAAAGTCAGCTTACTTGACCCCAAAGTAGGAAAAAATCACCAAAATTCCTTGAATTAGTCAGGCAAAATATTACTTCTGTAGCTTCACTCTTTAAAGATTTATACCTTAAATCAAGTTTGGATGGGGTGAATTGTGACGTGGCTTACTAAGTAAGAATTCGAAGAAGAAGAAGGCAGAAGAAGAAGAAGAGAAGAAGAAGCAGTACGAGCATGTAGGAAAAGGAAGAAGAAGGGAAAATAAAAAAATGTGCTCAATAATTGATGGTTGCTTTAATAAAGCAACCTTAAAGGGGTTTTGTTCTTTTTCTCCAAATTGAATGGCTAGGATTAATTCACTAGTAATCCTAAGTGCCACTACAAATATTCTGCCAATTACAATGCCTTCAAAAATTAATTATTTATCTCCACAACCACTTTCTAATTTTACTCCATTAAAAAAAATAATCCTCATATTTCCCTTACTTAAATATAAGACACCATAATTCACTAAGTTCACAAAATTCGTTCTAAATTCTCCAAAAATATTGCCCACTTAGCTTACTTTCTACCCCATAAAAACCATTGACATTACCATTGCTCAAAAATGTTAACTAAAATATAAAACCTAAAGTTAGTAATTTTCCAAACCAAAGAAATAACCAAACGGCCGGACCGGGGTACTATTCACAAAGACCGGGAAACTTACTATTGAAACACCAAGGAAAAAACGGCTGGCGTTACAGCTTTTTGACCTTTTGCCAAATCACTCCACAGCCTTCCCTTCTTCAAAATGTCTGAGCAGAATTTGCATCTTCTTTAAAATTCCCACTTCAGCTCTTTTTCGCCTACTGTCGGCAGTCATCAGCATTCCCCAATCTAGAGTAAAAAGAAAGATTGTTAATAGACCGTTCACGATTTTTCAAAAACTGATTGAAGTTAGAAATTTGTCCACAACTCCAAGTTTAACTACCAGAGATTTTTTTTAACAAGGCGAGACATGCCGAGAAAGTCGGTGCGATGTTGGTATTAATCTTTTACTTTTATAGATAAATATGTACGTATCAACGCATAGCTCACCTACTAGATTTATATTAATCAAAATTCAAAATTGACTAGGCGTAAAGTGCTATGTTAAATTTTAAATTGGAGAAAAAACACTGTTGAAATATAAAATCAGAGAACAGAGGTCTTCGCTGTACTATCGATGGTGTACATAGATTGATCAACGGTGAACCAAGTTTTTGTAAGCACAAGTTGGGGTTAGTGGAGGTGTGCCAAAAAGGAAGAGGTCAACCTATAAACACTTATGAAGGGGAAGGTGGTTGTAAGAATGTAAGGCATTGCCCCCTATAATTCTGTTTTATTTATTAATATTTCACAGGATATTTTTAAAAATTTTCCATTTCAATATTCCTTTTTTTCCACAAAAAATCGTAATTTCAAAATTTTTCCCCAGTCTGAATCGGTAACTTCATCCCTTGATCAGTAGATATCATGGCCAATCTATATTAAACCGGCCAACCCAATTAAGGTGAATGAGGTTAAGTTAGTGTATTGAATCTTGTAAGTGAAAAATTCTGCTGTAACACTCTCTATGCGAAATAGGCTCTTGAAATGTAGCTGCTCAGTAAGAGAGGAAGAAATTAACGAGCTTCTCTTGAAAACCTCTATCATCACCTGCATTAATAGTGTTCTCCTCCTCCAAAAACATGCTCAAAAACTAACCGGTATCAGAGCCTGGTTATCTAGATGCATTCCCAATCAGAGTCTACTCAAAAAGGAAGCAGTGAAATCAATGTTCAATCAAGGGAGCTCTTTCAAGGCAAAACTCAAGCTCAAACAGTCATCATCGGCTCGTAAAAATCAAAAAAATCGACTCTAGAAGTATCCGAGTTCCCGAACATTTAAGAGGAGGGGAAGGATTGTTGGCACAAGGGAAAGCTGCAATGCATTAAATAATAGAGTATTCATTGTTCCCAATTTGGAGTGAATATATAAAAATCAGCACTGTTCAAACATTGCCCACAAAAAGAGTGGAAGGAGACCCGGTGTTTTTATCCTAAAAAAAAAAGAGAAGAAGAAGAAGAAAGAGAATGAGGGTTTGGGTGGTGAGAAGTAGACTACTAGAAAAATTATAGAAGAATGCTTGGGAGTGAGAAGTCTCAGCTGAGGATAAAGTCAAGAACTTTGGAGACAGTGGCTCCATAAAAAGATTCAAATCCCAAAATCGAGATTGAAAAGAACTTGACCTCAAAAATCGTAATTTATATTTGGCGAAGTTGAGGCGAGAGGGGTTCTATAAGATGATTTTCAAGTTTGATTAGGCTATTTTGCAATAATATATGAAAGCGCAGAGAGATTTCTATGCAAAAGGTTCCAAGGAGATTGTCTTGCCCAACTCTAAGTACCCTACTAGCAGACCTTTTTTTTTTTTTTTTTTGTGAACAAACATTTAAGAAATATCTATTTGATACCTTCATTTATAGCATTTATTAAGTCGCGTGGGGAAAATTTAAGCACTTGCAAGTTTCATCTTTAGCTTCTATATTCTAATCAATAATTTAATTTGAAGTGCGGAAAAACTCTGCTGTAAGCCTTCTGTAAAAAGGTCTCTTTGTATTAACAGTCATAAAGAGAAAAAATTGTTCCTATTACAAACGTCTCTCATCTTTATGTATTAAAACCTTTTCTCCAAAATTTTCAGCACAAAAAAGCGTGAAGCGAGAGAAGAGCCTATTTAATGCAAAAGAGATTGGAAGCTACATTTCCATTGTAGGACCATTTGTCCTGTTTAGCAGTCTTCGCAACACCAAGAATATGCCAAGTTGATCCAGCAAGCTCCCAAAAATGCTTGTTCAAGCTAATCTTCGTCACCCTATTCTGGTCATCTGTGCATAACTCCCGGGCACTTGGCACTTGGCAGGCATTTTCATTTAGGTAAGCACTTGCTGTATAAAGCATCTTATAAACAGTTGAGCTGGGCCAGTTCTAGATAGCACGTCCAGCGAGCGAGCGTGGATCAGCAGCAAAGTGCGACTTAACACGGAAAACTTGGAGATCATCCATCCTAACCCAGTGCCTAGGGATTGTAAAACTTTCATTGTTGTACATTAAGCCTAGTGTCAGCTGGACATAAAAAGTCTCCATCAACTGATCCAATGATGTTCAGCCAATGTTGCCGGCCAAACAATTCATTTTCGAGGCCCATCTTCCGCTTTTTGGAATTATTTTTGTTGCCAAATCGGCTGGTAGTTGGGATTAATATAGGTCATGTATCAAGAGCTTAGGTTTTGCTTTCTTTTTTTGAGTGAGAGAGATTCGAGTTGTTCCCTATTGCTCAACAAACGGGCATAAAAACACGGCCGCTTCGATTTTCATCTTGGCCAGTCAATAAATATCAGAAATATCGCCTGATTGCACTACGTTAATATGGATGGTCCAATAGCTTTTGCATCACTGCAGCTCCAACATAATCTTCACAGGGACCTTTTTGATACGGATCCACTATCACCAATCACATTTATGGAGCTCAGGGAACAAGGGGGCACAAAAACAAATGGCAATCCATTTAGTACTTTCCTTAAGTGGGACCAATTACAAGGAGCTGCGCAAAGAAAATATGGAAACAACCATGTCCTATATACATTTCAAGAACACAGTTACACAAAGAGCTCCATGATCTTCGCTTTCAAACAAATCAATCAGTGTCAAGTGCCTGTTGTTCCTGAATCACTGCTTGATGAAGAAACTTAAAGCCACAACCTAAGTTTCCTCATATTAATGAAAGCACAAGTTGAGATGGAATTCTAAAAATTCCAGGGCACTTATTGTACACACCCAGGACACTGTGGCCTAGGTTTAGACCACGCCCGTGCAACTGGTCTAGCACACCCAGGCCATAAGCTGCTAGCGTCTGACTTGTGGAGTGGAAAAATCAAGTAACATTGAAGCCACGCCCGTGCGCAAATAGCAGCCCAGGCCGTTGCCCGCGTTTGACTTGCCGAATGGAAATAAAATCACCATGCAAGCGCGCCCATTGCGAATTGGCCACGCCCAGGCCGTGCCAGCATCCTGCCTCTAGCGGCAGACTTTCTAGTTAGCGTTGCAATTTTGCCTATTTTTTGATGGTGTTATCAATAATGAATGGGTTGTGCCTCCTATAATTCGGCCCCCCCCTTGGATCTATCCTTGATTTGCTCAGATAGTGTTAGCAATAGTCTGTTAGCCTTGATTTGGCATTTGTTAAACCCAAATTCTTTAAGTTGTTAGATTTGTTAGTAGTCTCCTATCTTATTGTTTAGATTAGCTAAATCCCTTATCGCTTTAGCTGATTTAGATTAATTAATTCTAAAACTCCTTTAAGGATCCGTACCTCTTAGATTTAGTATATAAAATAGCTCTTGTTATATTGTTGAAACAAAAACCCAATTTCAATGGACAAATAGAAAAGCTACAAGCTTTGTTCAGGAATGCATTAGGCTCGCTGTTCCTCTTGTTCATCCTAGTGTGATTGTTGAGATTGCTTTCCTCTAAATCTGCATCAAGGAAAATCAAGATAAACTTATCGCAGAGATATATTGTGTGTTGTATTTCTTTATCGTGGTTACTCTATTATTGGATGTTCTTGCTTCTTTAAACTTTTGGGTAGCCATAGAGGGGACGTTTAGGGTTGATCTTTTGATCTATCCAAATTCTTGTCATAGAGGTTCTTTGGAATTTTAATTTCCATAGGTTTCCGCGTCAGTTTAGCGTATCAGAGCCAAAGATAAGGTAAATTCTTATTTCAATCTTAGTTCTAGGGGTTTTTGATTATTTATTTTCTTGTTTTCCTTAAACTTCATGTGTCTGTCTTATGTTTGCTTAGTTTTAATTTTTGAATTTGGCCATTAATTGTGTTTAGTTAATTTCATTCTTTGTTCAGAAAAAAAAAAATAAAAAACAAATTTCCCGGAAATAGCTTGTGACTTCCTATAGATCTTGTCTAAAATTCTTAATAGATCTGCTAAAAAAAAATTTGAAGGAGCTAATGACAAAACAAAATAAATCGATTCCCTTCCACCATTGAAGCTTGAGTTGTGTTCGTGCAAGAGAATTTTTGTTCCTAATTTCATGAGGGTTCTGTTTTCCTAATTCTTAGGATTTTGTTCCTAATTCATAGGGATTTTTTCCTAAATTCTCTACGGATTTGACCTTATTTTGTTGGAAATTTCAGTCTTATTCCACGTATTAATCTTTGATAAAAATCTTAATCTTAACTATTTTGTGTGATAAGGTAACCCAAGAATTATTTGTCCGATATCTTTCTGAGATTTAGTTTATCCACTATAATCCTTGTGAAATCTAATCCTAACTAATTTTGGGTATATTGTAAGGATAAGGGAGCGCATTACAAGTCAAGCATTGCCCGTGTCTTCACCAACCAAGCACACCTGCTGCCTATGGCTCTGACTCTCAAATATGCTCGCGACCAAGCTATACATGCGCACGCCCGTGAGCTCGGTTCTGACCTTCTATAAAAAAAATAATCTTTAAATTTTTGGATTCTTCTTTTTGTATTGCTTGCTTTGTTTGGGGATAGAATTAACTGGTCCTATTATTTTTGTTTGTTTGTAGTAAAACTAAATCTTCATACAATTATATCCAGAAATTGTCTTTTAAATTTCCTAGTTTCTTATTCCTTGTTTTTGAGCCTTTCTTTTGCTTCTATTACATATTTATTAGCGTAATCTCTACAATCCTTATGTGTTTGCTTGTTTACTACACTCTAATTGATAAATTAAGTAGTTGCATTGTTTTTGTTCTTGTGCTTACTAATCCATCTCATTTTTTTAGTCTTCTTCTCTAGAATTTGCCGCTTGCTTTTCATTGTTAAAAGCTTCTATTCCTTGTTTTCTAAACGTGCCAATTATGAGATTGGTTGGCTTTGACCCTAAGATTTCTAAAGACTAATTGGAGGAATTGCAAGCGTAGTGATTAAAGTAGTGTAAAACACGTGAGTGAGTGCTTTTACTATAAAACTCAATGAGTCTTTTCTGTCGTGTTTTTCTATTTGTTTTCTATTTTGAATACTAACCATGAGTACAGGCAAGTCTGGAGATGGTAATGGGGATGGAAATCAAATTAAAGATCCTCAATTGAAACTTTTCATGGAATTAATCCAAGGACAATTTAGAACCTACAACAATTTCCTTCGAGACATGAGGGAGGAATTGCAAGAGATAAAGGCTTCACAAAGCTCTAATACAACAAGAACTCGTTCGCAAACTAGAATACAAATCCATGATGATGAGGAGACTGAAGACACTAATTTTAACAAAATTGATGGGGATTTGGGATCAATCAAAATGAGGATTCCAGAATTCAAAGGTAACAACAATGGTAAACACAATGCTGAAGAATACGTTGAATGGAGAGAAAGGTAGAACAGATCTTTGATATTGCCATAACTATTTCTTCAGGATGGAAAAATCCCATCATTGGCTGCTGTTGAATTCAAAGGGATTTATGTATGTTTTTGGTGGAACCAATTGGCTATTAAAAGAAGAAGGAATGCGACCCTGTAACCGACCTGTACCACCATGGGAGATCATGAAGGAATTGATGCACCAAAAGTTTGTCCCTACTCATTACTTTAGGGATTTACACAATAAATTAGCAACAATGGTGCAAGGAGGGAAGAGTGTGGAAGAATACTATAAGGAAATGGAGGTTTGCATGGCTAGAGCCAAAATTGAGGAAGATGAACAAATCACCATGTCAAGGTTCCTTGGAGGTCTAAATAATGATACAGCCGATGCCTTAGAGCCTTAGAGATGTATCGCTATGATTCCATGGAAGAGATGGTAGATATGGCCATGAAGATTGAAAGACAGAAAAAGGGGAGATCCACCAACAAGTATTCTAACAACACGTGGGGATCTAAATGGCCCAAAGGAGGTGAGAAGAAGGAATTTAAAGGTTCTAGTTTCCAAAGGACAGAATCAACTTCAAAAGGTAAAGAGGCTGTCCAAACTGCAATTAAAAGCACCAAAGGTAATTCTAACTCTACAACCCCTTCTAGAGAAATTAAATGTTTTAAATGTTTGGGGAAAGGGCATTATGCATCTCAATGTCCTAATAAATGCATCTCAATGCTTCCTATAAAACGAGTTATGGATTGCTTAAAGATGATGGGAAATAATTAGTTCTGAAATCTGAATGTAAGTAGTTCTGAATCTGAATGTAGTGATTATGATGATATGCTTAAATTAATTGATGTTGATGATGATGATGATTCAGATAACTTAATACTTCCTGAACATGGTAAAGCTTTAGTTGCTAGACGTGCTTTGAATATGCATGTCAAGGAGGAAAGCCTTGAGCAGCGTGAGAACATATTTCACACTAGGTGTTTGATTAGTGGGAAAGTGTGTACTCTTATTATTAATGGGGGTAGTTGCACTATGTTAATACTCAAATTTTGAGACTCGAAAAGCCTGTTTTCCCGGACTGCAAACAGTCCGGTCGGACCGGGGGCCATTCGGAAAGTTCACCGAAAGTATGCCAATATGGTACTTGAAGCGTCACTTGAAGCGTCCGAAAAATTACGAGGATCGCGGAACTGGTCCCTGAATATTTTTTGGAGGTACGGAACTCCCGAAAAAGCCTTTGGAACGACAAACTAGTGAGTGGACAGGATAGGGGGACAGCGGCCGCCGTCCACGGTGGCAGCAGCCGTCGTCCAGCCTGGTTTTTCCCTATAAATACAGCCCCGAATCAACAGTTTTACTCACTCGATCTGTGTTGATGGACGCTCTCTTCTCTCCTACGCTCCTTGCGGTTCTTCTACTGCTTTTCTGCATTTAGTTTAGGCTTTTATTACTCTGCTGTTTAACTCTGCTTGTTGTGAATTTGGTCACTGTTAATTGAATTAATTTTAAATTAGTATCCCCCAAACGAGGAGCTTTAAATTTGGAATTTTCAAAACTGAAGTCTAAGAAGGCGGCCCGCCGATTAACTCAGATAATAACGAAACTCTGCCCATTTATTTCAGCATTTTGTGCAATATTCTCCTTCTACTCTAATTCTAATTGATAATTAAATGAAACTGCATCACACCATCGTCATTTTGGCAGCAAACTGGCCTTAAGTAAATAAGTTTAGAACTAAAATGCCCGGGTTAATCAATAAATCAATGGTATTATATGCTTAACTCCGAACATATTGGTAAAGTGGCCCCCTAGTTAATTAATAGAACTACGGTGGTAAATTGCCTTTAATTTCGAAAACAGTTTTGGCTAAAAGTCCCAATAATCATAATTGTGGCTAAAAGCCTTAATCAATCACGTTTTTGGGCAACAAATTGCCTACAGTTAAATCAATCATGTTTTTTTGGCAACAAAATTGGGCCTACGGTTTAATCAATCGCTTTTGGCAAACATTGCCTATAATTCAAAATCCCACCTTTTTGCAGACGAAATTGCTTTGAATCGACATTTTCGTAATAATTGCCTCAACTATTCATCAACTTTTTTTTGGCGACATCGCCCAAAGTATCACTTTTTTCTTTGGCAATAAATTGCCCTAAATTAACATATCATCTTTTGCACGAAAATGCCTTAATCATTTTGGCCGACAAATCGCCAAACGAAACCCTTGGGCACAAATGCCCTTAATCAATCACTCCTGGCGACAATATTTCGCCTAACCAATCCTTTGGCAACAAATTGCCTAAAATCAAATATCAACTTTTTGGCACAATATTATCAACCATTTTAAGCGACAAATTAGAGCCAAACATCATTTTTTGGCAAATAAAATTGCCCAATTCAACACCTTTTGGAACAAATGCCCTAACAACATCAATCAATCTTTTGGCAAAAATGCCTTAAAAAATGCAATGAAGCATGCAACACACTCATGGCATGAAAGCATACCCCTTCATGCCCTTGAATAGGCCTTTCGAAACTACGTCGGCCTTTGAATCTTTCATTCAATGAGAGGTAACGTTAGGCACGTTCGGGAATTCAACCTCGAGCGCCAGTCGAAAATCACCAAAACAACTTTACTGGTCCTAATTGCTCAATTTACCTGGCAAAGCATTTACACTTAGGTTTAGTTAATCACATGACAAATAGTCTTCGGGATCCACCTCGGATTCGTTAAGATTGTGCTTAAACTTTTGGGGTAATTAATCCTTAGACTTAGGGTTAATAAAATTGGAGTCATTTTAGGAATTCTTTCTTAGTTTTCCCTTATTAAAAATAAACTAGGTTGGCGACTTCCATAAAACCACACGTGGAGCCATACCTCGTTTCTGCATAATTTTGCCTTCCAGGGGAGGGTTCACAATTTGGGGCGACTTCCACTGGGGAAGCTATGTATTTTGCATAAGTGGACCTACAATTGCCTTGGCCATCACTAACCTGCCCTTTCTTTAGGGTAATTATTTATTGTGCCTTTGTTTTTGTAAGGGTACCCCTAACACGAATCAGTGTTCTTTTTCTTAAGAATACTTGAATTAAGAAATTTGGGACTTAATTGTAAATTTAATGAAAACAATTTAAATTTTTGTTTTATTTAATTTGCCACGATGAGAAATCTTTTCTCCATTGCACTAAAACGAATTTCAATGAATTCTTCTCTTTTGTTCAAACTTCTGGAGGTCCTGGATAGCGAGTAGCGCTGATCGGCAGTCTCCCTTTTGATTATGTTCGACGGGACAGCCAAAAGCGTCTCTTGTTACCCGCAAACCATCCCCTAATCCTTTTGGGGTGGCCCTATGATAATGCCGTAAAATTGTTGACCCCACGCGAAACTCTTTGTTTTCAACATGTTGGTTAGGTAACCTACTCAAGGTTCAAGGGTCCCTAATAAGCCCAGTTTTTTCTATTTGGTGTCAATAGCCTATAAGAAACCTATACCTTAGGGCTTTATGCCACCCAATGATTTAGGACTGTATGCACCCAATGACGTGAATCATATCATTAAAACAAATTATGACGTGATATTGTGCGCATTCATGACATATCATTTCATAAACATTAGAAACATTAAAAAGAACACAAAGTATTCTTTTTTAGTCATGCACAATTGGACAAGGGAGTCGATCTACCTCACATTCAGTTGCCCTGATACACAATACTACCCACTGTACCCTAATCCAGCTACCCTTGTCCTATCAGGTACCCACTGTTCGAGTGCCTATCCAAGTTCCAGTCACACCTACAGTGCTATCACCAACTTCAATTGCACCAATGGCATCACTTGCTGACATCCAAAATCTCATGGAACAATTGGAAGCCAAAATGGATACTAGAATGAAGAGGCATTAGCTGCCCAGAGAACTGCCCTAATAGCTGAACTAGGTAGTGGTAATGGAAATGGGGCTTCCGCTGGGGGAAGTGATCCTACTACCTCCAATTAGGGACCTGCTGCTGGACCGACGTCCTCAAACCCTGCCCTTAACCTGGATGACATGCCCTCTAGAACTGCTGCTGAGCTAGAACCTCAAAAAATGAAAGAAAAACTAGAACTCTTAAAAAGGTCAATCACTGCCCTTAAAACACATAAGGAAGTGGTGGACATGGACTCCTTGTCCTTATTCCCTGAAGCAAGATTGCCGACAAAGTTCAAGATGATTGCCCGACAAGTTCAAGATGCCTAACATGGACAAGTTTGATGGAACCCACTTTGTCCCAAAAATGCACCTGAAAATGTATGTGGGTGCCCTCAACCGTTTGGCTTGAACAGTGGAGCTCACTTGCTCAGTTGTTTTCAATAATCTCTGACTGGTGCCTGCTTGAGAATGGTTTTGTCAGCCTGGATCGGGACCTAAAATGAAAGACCTAGGAAGACATTTGCAATGCGTTTTAACACGCCAAGTACCACTATAAAATATAGAGGTGGATGTTACTCGGAGAGAACTGGAAACCACCAAACAAAAGAGCAACGAACCCTTTTCCTCGTTCCTTACGAGGTGGAGGGCCTAGGCCACCCAAATGATCAATCGGCCTTCAGAACAAGAACAGGTAGACATAATCATCAAAAATCTGCTGCCTGTCTACCAACAACAAATGCAAACTCAGTACCTACCAACGTTTCAGTCGCTCATTGCTACTGCAACCAAGGTAGAGGATTTAATCCAATTGGGTCAACTGAAAGAAGATCTCATGCAGCCCAGTCTCTTTGACAAGGTTGCGGTTATTACTAGTCATGATGGGAACCAAGACTTGCTGAGCCTGATCAAGCCGAATGAAGGGCCTCTCACCAATTGGTATACCGAGGAGGAACGCGCTGCTGACAAAACCCTTCCCGAGCCACGGAAATGTCCAATCCCTTTTTGGTATTCCGAGAGGCTGTCAAAGGCAATTACATTAAGCCTATGGAGCAAAGGCCCACACCACCCAACCCATTGCCGAGGAACTATAGGGCTGATGAAATACTGTGAAGTACCAATCAGGGTAACGGGCACAAAGAACTGGAAGCATGGCCTGGAATCGCTTTAAGAACTCGCATCCAAGAACTGGTGGATACGGTTCAATCATTCCAAAAGAGCCAGCCAAATTATTAGAAAATGTCCTACCTGCCGGGAATGGTTATGGCAAGGTCCGGAAAGACATACCCCACACTACAAGCTTGGGAGTGTCCGATGAACAAAGGGACATTTGGGCTAGGTTATGAGCCCACTAATGAAGACCTTGATGGAAGGACCGAGGGAAGAAAGAAGAAGGGTATACAGATGCGGCCTTACTTTTTGACTTTGAATGGTCATTTCTGCAAACCGGGAAAAACAATTCCTTATTATGGCTTCCAGGAACCATTCTACTTCCCGACGGCTAAGAAAATGCTACCTGGGCTGGAAATATTTGCTGATGCCCGGGACAACAAGCCAGAGGCAATAACCGAGATGGAGATAGAAGATCTCATGCAACCCAGTCTCTTTGACGAGGTTGTAGTTATTACTAGTAATGATGGGAACCAAGACTTGCTGAGCCTGATCAAGCAGCCTGATCAAAGCCCGAATAAAGGGCTCCCTGGTCACGCAACTGGTCAACTAAACCCGCACACGAGCGCTGTCGCTTCGACAAAATTCAGCCAAACCTAGAGTCCTGGACCTGATGTTTCAAAGTCCTGTACTGAGTTGAGTTTTGACTCTCGAGTCTGAAATCTGAGGTCAGAGTCCTAGTTCTGAATCTTCTGTATGGATTTGGAAATCCGACCTTTAAATTGATGTAATTTTTGAGGACGATTCTGTCCCTTATCAATACAAGCTTTGCAGATCATTGGTTACCCTGCGTGTCAATCTTTCCTAAGCATATCCTAGGAAAAGTAATGAAAAATGAATATAAATGAAATAAAAAATGAAAAAGAGAAAATAATCATTGGCAAAGAAGAAATGAACATATTTACAATTGCATACTGATGTTGTGAACAGGGGACCAGATCATTGAATGCTTGAATGAAGTGCTGATTTGCCTTCATGTGGAAGCTAGTGACTCATCACCGGGAATTGACCCGCAATAGCAGTACAACAAGATCTCAGTGTACCCCGAGGGTAAGCCGGTAAACAAAAAGTTTCTAAGGAGGGCTGAAAAGTAAGAAGGTCCTTGAACAATCAAGGGAGGAAGTAGCTAAGTAATTGGAGAAACAAGTTACATAGAGCCCATTGAGCCTTACCCAAATCATGGTTAGCGAACATAGTGCCGGTTCCTAAGAAGGCATGGCGAGAAGGTGCGGAAATGGTGGTCGACTACCGGGATCTGAAAATAAAGCATGTTCGAGGACAATTTTCCTTTGCCTCATATTGGACTTGTTGGTTGACCGAATGGCTGGACACGCGATGATGGTCTCCTGAACTGATTCGCTGTCGGGTACATCAGATTAATGAATGCATTTGCCAGAAACAAAGAGAAGACGACATTCAGTCACAGAGTGGGGAACCTAAAATGCTATAGGGTCATGCCTTTTGGGCTCAAAAATGCCGGGGCAACTTATAGAAATGGCAACAACTATCTTCACGACATGATCATAAAGAAGTTGAGGTGTATGTGGACGACATGGTTTTGTTACGAAAACATTGAAAGAACATACCACAAGCACTTGAGAAGTTCTTCCCTAGGCTTCGAAAGTACAATTTTAAAGCTAAACCTAGCAAAATGTCTGTTTGGAGCTACATGCCGGAGTATTTCCTCTGGGGCATATGTTCAGCCGGAAAGGCATACGAGATGACCCTTCAAAAGCCAAAAGCCATTTTGGAAATGCATGCACCAAGACAGAAAAAAGGAAGTTCGGGGTTTTCCTGGGAAGGCTACAGTAAACATCAGCCGGTTTCAAATTAATCAAGTTGGATCGATACTTGTGGTCTGATCTTCAAATTACTCAGGAAAGGTATTCCGTCAAATGGAAACGAAGATTGTCCAGAAAGTCCTATTGATCAGTGTCAAAACAGTCTTAACTATCTCCGCCAGTCTTACAGACACCAAGGCAGAAAACCTTTTGCTATTGTACTATCAGTGACAGAAGAAGCGATGGGTGCAATGCTAGCTCAAAGCAGAAGAACCAGGTAGAAATGTCGTGTACTACCTAGCCAAAGGATGCTAGACTATGAGTCTAACGTATTAATAAGATAGAGAAGTTTATGTCTGGCTCAGTTTGGTTTTGTACAAAAGTGCCAGCACTACCTTCATCCTATACACATATGTTAATCTCTGCAATCGACCCCTTGAAAATTCTTAATGGAGAGGCCGGTTTTTCTTGACAGTAAGATGGCTAAGTGGGGTGTCAAGTGTCTCGCAACTATGCCTGGAAAATTTGTTACACACGGAGGCAGTAAAGGGAGAGCCTTGGCTGACACAATTAGCGGAACTTGCCCGTGAAGAACGAATATGAAAGAAGTGGAATTTCCCGACGAAAGATCTCTTTGAACAGTGGAAAATGACGTCTGGGAGATGTATGTTTGATGGAGCTCGAATTTCACGTAATGGAAGTTGGAGCGTATTCAAAACTCCTTGTGGAGAATACGTCCCAATCGCAGTCAAACTAGATTTCGACTGTACCAACAACGAAGCCGAGTACGAAGCTTGCATCAAGGGGTTAGAAGCGGCCCTGGAAAAAGAAATAAAAATCCTTAGGGTTTTCGGAGATTCCAACCTGATAGTCGCTCAAGCTCTAAGGAAATGGAAAATTAAGGAAGAGTGATTGGTTCCTTACCTACGACGCTTGGACGAATTAGCTCGACAGTTCGAGGAACTATCTTTCCACTACCTGCCACGCGCCAAAAATCAGTTTGCAGATGCTCTGGCTACTTTGGCCTCCATGGTTAATGTAGGTAGCTTCCATGGTCAACTGTGAGGGGAATCAAATCATTCGACCTTTGAACAGTTCGTCTACAGAAAACAGCCCGGCCCACAATCATGAATTTGGTTGATGACAAGCCCTGGTTATTGGGACGTACAGAATTATCTTCAGAACGAGGCTTACCAGGATGGATCCTCGAAGATCTGATCAACGGACACTGAGCACAGTTAGGACATCGTAGATTTCTTTACTGGGGAGGCTATATAAAAGAAGTTGGAACGGTTTGCACGTAAGATGCATAGACGAAGGGGAAGCTCAAACCGTTATGGATTCCTTACACAACGGGGAGTCCGGTCCAAACATGCACGGGATAGCTATGGCTCGAAAAATCATGAACCTGGGTTATTACTGGTCAACTATGAATGCAGATTACTGTGAATACTCAAATTTTGAGGCTCAAAAAGCTTGTTTTTCCGGACTGCAAATAGTCCAGCCGGACCGGAGGCCATTCGGAAAGTTCACCGAAAATATGCCAATATGGTACTTGAAACGTCCGGAAAATTACATAGTTGATCGAAAAGATCCCCCAGAAAGCTTCCAATGGTCATCAAGTATCCTGGTTGCTGTAGACTATTTCACTAAGTGGATCGAGGCAAGCGTCTTAATTCGGTTTTGAATGCCAAGAAGGCGGCACAGTTCGTTCGACTAACATCCTGTTGTCGGTACGGAACGCCAATTTTGAGATCATGCACTGAATAATGGGTCCCCACTTTCAAGAGTGAAATTTTCTGATTTGTTTTTGAAGAAAAGAGAAATCCAACATCATAAGTTCTCAATGTGTTCCACTTACAAACTTCTTAGAAAATGTTCAGACAAAGCATCATGTTCAGGGAGCTTCCTACACAATTGGTAACAAAGTATGCAAAGCATCATGTTACAGGAGCTTCTACCACAATTGTTAACAAAGTAGAGTAATTTAATTTATTATAGAAGCCCTTGATTAGAAATCTTTTGAAACTATTGATGCAAAGTGAAAGTGAAGTTTAACTAAAAAATAAATAAATAAATTAGAAGGCACCCGTAGCATATGGACATTTAAATGATCATCATCGATAACAAAGGCTTATAAGAAAGTATAAAATAACATCTAATGAGTTCATTATCATGGATTTTATATAGCACTTGCCTTAATTATGGTGTTTGGCACAGTCACCTTCTCAAAACGAATGGCATAACCAACTTTATCTCCTAATTCAGTTTCCATCTCCTCGCTAACTCTTTTTGCAACACTCATGGCTGCCACACAACTTGGTTGTGTGCAACCAACTATACTATTTCTCGTGTACCGATGTTCATGGAGATACTATCAACAAAATCTAAATATCAGGTTCCACTTCATGAGGTGCCTATAATTTAACTTGTACAACTGGTTAAACATTTTCTACAGGTTAAACCAAAAAGAAAAAATGTAATGCATGGGGAAAACCTGTGTGAATTGAGTTGTCTTTCCTGAACCAGTTTCTCGTACAACAACGACCTGATTTACACGGACCTTCTATCCAGTGCACGTTTATAAACAGAATGAGAAAACTGGTGAACACATACATCGAAATGGATAAACAACAACAACAAATGAAAGAGTAACTATAGAATAAACTTTTTGTGCCTTCCTGAACCTGAAGTAAATCCTCGCGCATTGAGTATATTGGAAGATATTGGCGTTGTTGTGCAAGGGTTTTTGACTTTGCAAAATCAGTCACAGCTTCCTGCTTCTTCAAATGCTGAGCAAATTTGGCATCTTCTCTAAAAAGGCTCTTGTATTAAAAGTCATAAGAAAGAAAATATCGTTCCATTAAAAAATCTCATCTGTATGTATTAAAATTTTTCTCCAAAAATTTCCAACTCAAAAAACTAACAAAAACCTATTAGTGGAAAAAGATGATGTACATTTCCATTGAGACCATACATGTTCAGTAGTCTTCTCAACACCAAGAATATTGCCAAGTTTTGAGCCAGCAAGCTCCCAAAAACACTAGTGTGACTTGTTTATACTTTGCTTTTCATGAATTTCTCCGAGTAGAGCAGATCCTTTGCACAAAATAATTGCTATGTCAGAGGTGGGATCTTTAATGGGTATACGGGAAATGGTATGTATTACAACAAATGACAAATGCTTTAGCCAAAAGGAAGTATAATAATGTTCTTACATTCTGTTCCACCAATCAACTGACAAGCTTTATCGTATTGTTCTCTTACCATGTTCGTCCTTCCACATCATGAAAATCAGCCTGCACTTCAGTGCCCCTAATAGATCTGAATAGTTGTCTGTCCTCCCACTGGGCATTATTAGCAGTCAGGTGTCATCTTTTAAGATTCTAGTGGCATCTTTTCGAACCTGTATAAAAGGTGTCATGATGCGACAAACTCATAATGCAAGAACAAAATGAATGATTCTCATATCCACTTCATGAAGTTGTGAGGTCAAATTTATGTGCAGTTGCACATACCAGACATATATTAAAGAAGGAAAAAGTTGGAGGCATAAATAACTTAACAGTTGTAATATTTCATATCCAATCACGATGTCTGAGAATCATGAACCTTTAAGATTTTCAATTACCATATGTCAAACGCTTTTAATTCATTTAATTACTTGCAACATTTTAATGGCGAACCAACTATTTCCTGATTGAAATATGCACTCAAAAACATTATGATCAATTTGAAACATCAGAAGGCATGGAAGTTTGATTAGATAAGCAACGAAATAAAAATGTGTGGTAATAGTCCCTTACATATAATATCCATGTACCTTTACCAACATGTGAACAATGTAAGCCAATCAACACTAAGCCTCCATCTGGTATAAATGAATCTAAAGCGTTTTTGATTTATTTACAAATGAACTCTATTTAATGTATGTTCATGTTTGGCCTAATAAACTTAAGATATGGAATTAGATGGAATTCCACAAAATCTATGACTGAAATATATCTCGAATTGAAATAAAAATATGATAGTTATCAAGAATACCTTATAGAAAGATTGAGAGAAAAAAATACAGTAGAGAGAGAAATAAAAAGCAGAATAAAGAGACAGATGGGAAGAGGAAAGAGTAAAAGAAGGAGATAGTAGATGTTAATTAAAGTGTGAGAATTTTTGTCGAAGACTTAGATTGCATAAATTTTGGGGAATTGACTTGAAATTCCATCAATTTGATGGAAATTAGTTTAGTTATGTTCAATCTCTAGAATTGATTCCATGGAATTGAAATGAAAGTTGTTTATATATATATACGAGAAATGAGAAAATAGTAATTCAATTGAAGTCCACAAAATTTTGTGGAATTAATTTATACCAAACAAAAGGTAAAAGAGTAATGGAGATATGGAAAATCTTTACCACGCATATTAAAAATAGCAGTTTTTTGACATAAACTCCATTAAACATTATTCCAATTGGGGATTGATATGTAGTATTGGCATATAGAATTTTTCACACGGGAAATTTAATGTGGATAGCACTCACAAACTGGAGGACTTCAGGATTTTGTATTGGATAATACCATTTCCCCGCACAGAAGCACTAGCCAATTTGAGTTAAAAAGGTTATATAAATGAAGAATGAAGTGTTCTCAACTTATGTCCCCCTTGCAGCCTCAAGCCATTGAGAAAAGGCTTCACTTCCTGCAATTTTCCCTGAAATAAAATTCAAAAGTCAACGAAATGATACAAGAAAAAGAATGATTGCTACCAAATTCATAATATGAGAATTAAGAAAACTGCTCAAAGTATATTCACAATTATGATGCGAATGCCAAATTCTAATTAATTAACATAATATAATATGTTAAGCATGTAGTTATATAGAATCGCATCATATGAAATGTCCAAAGGAAGACGGGAACATAGGAAACTTGCCTTCGATGAGACCAAATTTGGAGCTGAATATTGAATTAAACTGAAGAAAGTCATTGTAGTTATAAAATGCAGCTGCTGGAAGCATGTTTGGTACAAATATTTTTCTGATTAGTAGATCGAGTACATACATAGCTATTGTGGCTATAGATAAAAGATCCAACTTGAATGCTTTTCATCCTATAATCAATGATTAGTAGATCGAGTACATACATAGCTATTGTGGCTATAGATAAAAGATCCAACTTGAATGCTTTTCATCCTATAATCAACAAATTTAGGAAAAGCTATAATTCATTAATGTATTTATAATAAATTCCATCTCAAATCAACATCAATGTTCATGAATCAGGTCATGTGGCCAAAAATATGGATAAATCCGCTATGTTATTATCAGGTTTGGGAAATTATCAAGATGGTATCAGGATTATTAGAATTCACATAAGTGATGAGAAGTGGCCTTCAAAGGTCACCGGGGGAGAATAATTGTAAATAGCAACAAACATTGAGTGCAAACATTGAGTGCATTCAAAGGCTCAGAAAATATGAAAGTCACTTTAAGCATACTTGACATTGTCAAAATGAGAAATTTTGTAAGAATTATAAAGCATAAAGATGTCAAAACCCACAAAGTACTGTACTAATTAGGAATATAAAAATGCTTGAGTACTTAGTGTTCAATATTTAACAAATAAAAAATATTTATAAATATTAAGGGCATTACAGTTTGTTGGTTTGTAGAACGTAAAACCACAATCAGATCAGTTAGTATTTCTTTAATATAATGATTTTCCTGATGGATTCTGACAATCATTTTCTGAAAACACCTAAATTGCAAAATCAGAAGATACTGGTGTGCTTTATCCCATCAAAACATACACAATTATTTCTTGCAATAACAAGAGCTCTCCAACCCCCCAGACTTGAGAACCCTCAATGATATTCATTAGATCAGGAAGAATTGAATAAGAATGCAACGACCAGAATCCAACATATAAAATGCAGTTTTTTAAGTTAAAACTTAAAAAACAATGGAAACAGAATTCTTCCTGGTAAGAATAATATATGCTCTGATATATAAGATTATATGCTCTAACATATATGCTCTGAACTTTTTTGCCGGTCGATTATATGCTTTGATATATAAGATTTAAATCATTTACTATATATATATATAATCATTTACTATATATATATTATATTATATATATCTAATATATTATATATATATATATATATATATATATATATATCAAGCAGATATAAAGCAGGAAAAATATTTAAAAACAGAAAAAAAAATCAAAATTCTTACCTTGCTGTAGAAAGGTAAACTTGATTTTGTAACACTTGTGAACCACAACAAATGTTACAGGAGGGCGACTTTTTGGATTTAGAAAAGCACAGCTTGAAATTAACATAAATTAGGTGATAATTTGGTTGCAGGAAAGAAACACATGCTAATAGATAGGACATGTATAGAAAGAAACCACAATAACAATGAGGATCCAAATCTAATAATTAAATGGGTTCATCGATTTCAGCAGAATAATATTTTAAAAAATGGTAATGTTACCTTACAAATAGCTCAAATCATTAGGCTTTGCAACACATACTGCCGAAAATGGCGAAAGCTCGCCGAAATTCATGGTTGGCACGGTAACCATGAAACCTGGCATTAGGTATTATAAACGAATAGCCAGGATAAATTACTATATGTAAAAGGGTGTCTTGATGCATAAGGTTTTGGGAATTTTGAAATCAACATGGGGAAAAAATAGCAGAATTGCAAAATAATGCTTTTTTTTTAAGTATTTTATGAATGATAATGACATTTACATGACAAGGGTTTGATTCATTAACTTTGGAAGTGCATCGAAGAATGAATTCGGGACTTGTATATCACCAGAGGCAATGATATTGATAGCCATTGCAGCTTTTAAATTTAGACGCATTGCGGACGGGTTTATGCTGTAATTGTTTTACCGAATTGTCATGGAGGCCACAAGAAGGGAACCGAGGCCCGGGAGTACGGGGTTCAGTTGTTATTTATTTTAATTTATTTGGGAATGAGGTAGCTCTCTGCTAGAGAGAGGAGATGAAAAGGACTTGAGGTTTTTTTTTTCTCCTGCAGAATCAGTATTGTGAATATATATTAAGAAAAAAAAAGAAACACAGTAGCTGATAATTGATCAGCTTGACCATAAGTAGAATTGTAATATCAGTAGATCCAACGAACATGAGACAGTTTTTGTTTCAAATGATTCATTAAAACTTATATGAAGTACGTGCCGAATTCATAGAATCCATTTGGCAGTAACTAAAAATTTTAAAAGGCCATAACTTTTGACTCAGGTGTCTGATTAAGGTGATTTCTTTTTAACCCAGTCAACTTTTCGAGCTCTATGCCCTGGTAAGGATCCAAAGAGCCTTGCAACGTTTTGACCCCAAAATCATTTTATTTTGTCCTTTGTCCAAAAATTGACATTTGTCCAAAAATTGACATTTTTCGATTTTTGCAAACTTCGACTTATTTTTCACGATTAAAGCTATCTTCTCGAAATTAAAATTGCAGGACCTATTCTCCACATCATAAAGAATAGGCATTTGAACCAACAACACATTAATTAGGTGTGATCCAAAAAAACTATATAAATTAATATATCTAATTTTGAAATTGTAAATTATAGTAGTTGGAATGGTATGAGTATCCATACATTATGTTTGGGTCACAGCTTTAAACTACTAAAACATTAACTTTTTTATGCATTTTTTCTTGCGCCATATAACATAACTTTTTTAAACATCAACTTTTTTATGCATTTTTTATTGCACCATATAGCATAACTTTTTTTAACATCAACTTTTTTACGTCTTTTTTTTTTTTGCGCCACATATCATCAACTTTTTTCAAGGTTTTTTTTACGCCGCATATATATGCCTCCAGAGGTTGCGCCATATAACATAACTTTTTTAAACATCAACTTTTTTTATACATTTTTTATTGCACCATATAGCATAACTTTTTTTAACATCAACTTTTTTAGCATAACTTTTTTTAACATCAACTTTTTTATGTCTTTTTTTTTTTTTTTGCACCATATATCATCAACTTTTTTAAAGGTTTTTTTACGCCACATATATATGCCTCCAAAGGGGTAAGAAATCCGTAAAAAATGGAGATGTGACCCGATGGCCGTGATTTTTTATTGGCGACCCTTAAATATCATTATGGAATTATTGGAGTGGTCGTTGGTTGACTATTTATGGGAGAGCATGAGGAGCGGCCGTTTGCAAAGGATTCTATCCATCGCTCGATGGGAATTGTACTTTGAGCCAGCCCACGCGGCTCGTCCGCCGCGGGGCTTAGCCAACGACATGTGCCTCTGGGGGGCTGGATGGCCCCTATTGCGGGTCGGCAAACGAGCAACGAACACGCGCTTCACTTCTGGCTCAGATTCTGACTTAGAGGCATTCAGTCATAATCCAGCACACGGTAGCATTCTAAACTTTTATATGCTCAATTGTGCAGTATATGACAGATGGAGTGCTTTGGCGTGAAACTCTAAAAGATTCTGATCTTGACAAGTATAGGTAAGAAATTATTGTTTATCTCAATTTTATGAGCAACTCATTTTTGCTGGATTGGAAGTCTTTAGTTTGATGGTTTTGTTGTAGGGTCATAGTCATGGATGAAGCACATGAAAGATCTTTAAGCACAGATGTGCTGTTTGGGATATTGAAGAAGGTAGTTGCACAGCGTCGTGACTTCAAGCTTATAGTAACATCTGTGGTAACTTTTTTGATACCTCTAGCTTCAAATTTCGATGGTCTAAAGGATCAATAGGTACGCTTTTCATGGTTCATACTCGTACTGGAAATATGAATCAAACGAGCTTTTACCCTTTTGTTCCACACGAGTTTTCTGTTCTCGTTGAGCTCACCTTAAGACACCTGCGTTATCTTTTAACATATGCACGGCCCCAGCCAAACTCCCCATTTGACAATTTCTTTCACCAGGATCGGCCGCCGAAACGGCCTTAGGTCCAAAAAGAGGGGCATAGCCCCGCCTCTGATTCACAGAATAAGTAAAATAACGTTAAAAGTAGTGGTATTTCACCGTCGCCTTTCGGCTCCCACTTATCCTACACCTCTTAAGTTATTTCACAAAGTCGGACTAGAGTCAAGCTCAACAGGGCCTTCTTTCCCTGCTGATTCTGCCAAGCCCGTTCCTTTAGCTGTGGTTTCGCTGGATAGTAGACAAGGACAGTGGGAATCTCGTTAATCCATTCATGCGCATCACTAATTAGATGACGAGGTATTTGGCTACCTTAAGAGAGTCATAGTTACTCCCGCCGTTTACTGGCGCTTGGTTAAATTTCTTCACTTTGACATTCAGAGCACTGGGCAGAAATCACATTGTGTGAGCGTCCGTAGGGACCATCGCAATGCTTTGTTTTAATTAAACAGTCGAAATCCCCTTGTTCGTACCAGTTTTGAGTCAACTAGTTGACGCCCAGGGAAGGCCCCCGGAAGGGTCGTTCCTAATCCGTCCCCAGGCCAGCACACGACGACCCTCTCTCACCGCAGGAGCAGCTCAAGCAGTCCGCCGACAGCCGACGGGTTCGGGACTGGAACCTCCGAGCCCAACTCTTAGAGCCAATCCTTTTCTCGAGGTTATGGATCCATTTTGCTGACTTCCCTTGCCTTCATTATTTCATCGACTAGAGGCTATTCACTTTGGAGACCTGATGCAATTATGAGTACGACCGGACGTGGGAGGCACTCGGTCCTCCGAATTTTCATAGGCCATCAGGGGCGCACCGGACACCGCGCGATGTGCGGTGCTCTTCCAGCCGCTGGACCCTACCTCCGACTGAGTCATTTCAGGGTGGGCGGGCTGTTAAACAGAAAAGATAACTCTTCTCGAGGCCCCCGTCGACGTCGTCGGACTCCTAACGTCGCCGTCAACCTTCACGTCCCAGTTCGGGAATTTTAACCCGATTCGCTTTCGAAGCTCGCACAGGAACGCACTGTCGGACGGGCTTCCCCCGTCTCTTAGTATCGACTAACCCATGTGCTAGTGTCATTCACATGGAAACTTTCCCCTCTTCGACCTTCAAAGTTCTCATTTGAATATTTGCTACTACCACCAAGATCTGCACCGACAGTCGCTCTTCCCAGGCTCGCGCCACGGGTTTTGCAGCGATCGCCATGCCTTCCTACCCATCAGGGCCTGGATCTAGCCCGACGGTCGGGTATAGGTCGCACGCTTTAGCGCCATCCATTTTCGAGGCTAGTTGATTCAGCAGGTGAGTTATTACACACTCCTTAGCGAATTTTGACTTCCATGACCATCGTCCTGCTGTCTTAATCCACCAACACCCTTTGTGGGTTCTAGGTTAGCGTGCAGTTGGGCACCGTAATTGGGCTTCCAGTTCATAACGCATCGCCAGTTCTACTTACCAAAAATGGCCCACTTGGAGCTCTCGATTCTATGGTGCGGCTCAGCAAAGCAGTCGTGTCTCCCTACATATTTAAAGTTTGAGAAAAGGTCAAGGGCGTTGAACCCCCAATGCCTCTAATCATTAGCTTGACCCGATAGAACTCGTCCCGAGCTCCAGCTATCCTGAGGGAAACTTCAGAGGGAATTAGCTACTAGGCAGTTCGATTAGTCTTTCCCCGCTATACCCTAATCAGATGAACGATTTGCACGTCAGTGTCGCTGCGGGCCTCCACCAGAGTTTCCTTTGGCTTTGGCCCGCTCAGGCATAGTTCACCATCTTTCGAGTCCCGACAGGCATGCTCTCACTTAAACCCTTCAAAAGATCAAGGTCAGTCGGAGGTGCAACCCACGGGGGGGATCCCGCCAGTCAGCTTCCTTGAGCCTTACGGGTTTACTCGCCTAGGGAGCCCACTGGCTGACGACGGGAGCGCGCAAGTACCGAGGCACGCCTTGAAGGCATATGCTGTGGTCCATGATCGTCGGGACGGCGTCTCCACGGGCGTATCAAAAGCCTGGGCTTGGGCCGCCACAGCGATCCGCATCGGTCCGCGTCGCCAGCCGATCGACAGACCGGTTTGTCGCCGTTCCACATCCGACCGGGACGCATCGCGGGCCCCCATCCGCTTCCCTTCTGACAATTTCAAGCACTCTTTGACTCTCTTTTCAAATTCCTTTTCATCTTTTCCTAACGGTACTTGTTCGCTATTGGTCTCTCGCCTGTATTTAGCCTTGGATGGAATTTACCGCCCGAGATTTGGGCTGCATTCCCAAACAACCCGACTCGCAGACAGCGCCTCATGGTGCGACAGGCTCCGGGCACGACAGGGCTCTCACCCTCTCCGGCGCCCACTTCCAGGGGACCTAGGCCCGGTCCGTCGCTGAGGACGCTTCTCTAGACTACAATTCAGACGCCGAGGGCGTCCGATTCTCAAGCTGGGCATTTCTTGTTTCGCTCGCCGTTCCTAGGGGAATCCTGGTAAGTTTCTTTTCCTCCGCTTATTGATATGCTTAAACTCATCGAGTAATCCCGCTTGACCTGGGGTAGCGATGGTAGTGCGCCCTTACCGACGCATTTGGGTCTCACTGTTCTAAGGCATGCGTCCGCACAGGGCCGTGTCCGAGAGTCTTGCAACCAACGATTGTCATGGCATTCGCCGCCAGGGACTAGGCTTTTGGGCCAACCGCAGGCGACCGGCACACGGGAGGCTAGAATTCACCCCCTCACACGGTGGGAGCGATGTTGTGTTATTCCCAGGAAGATGTTCCCTCGGCCAAAAGGCTGCGGGCAACTTGTGTTCAAAGACTCGATGGTTCGTGAGATTCTGCAATTCACACCAAGTATTGCATTTCGCTGCGTTCTTCATCGATGCGAGAGCCGAGATATCTGTTGTTGAGAGTTGTCTTGGTTATAGATAGAGGACAATGCATCCCTACGGCTGCCCGTTTCCGAGGCCGATGGGCGCATGCTCTTCTCGTTTCATGTTTCCTTGGCTCGTTCTATGCCGGGGTTGGTTGGTGGACTGGGTTGAGCGTGCGGGAAGGGCCGAGGCAAATCCTGATAGCCCCCAATGCAGTCTTTTGGCTCGTACGGGGGTCGAAGCGCCTGAGCTCGCCCTTGCGTAGATAGACGCGTTCGCGGGACGTTCCATTGTACAAGTTTCGACAATGATCCTTCCACAAGTTCACCTACGGAAACCTTGTTACGACTTCTCCTTCCTCTAAATGATAAAGTTCGGTGGACTTCTCGCGACGTGGGAAGCAGTGGGAAGTTCAGTTGATGTTGGCAGGTGATGGAGGTCCATCTAGCCTAGCCTTACAAGCTGTCCTAGACATGGGCCTTGGCCTTGATTCCATTAGTGAAGTTAATAAAGACAGTCCAAGTGAAGATGGGCTTGGTAGGTGGGAGTGACATGTTCAATCTGAAGCTTACAGCTCCTTTAGGGCCCATTGGGGTTCGCTTCAAACCACATCTTTGAAGACAATAATCAAGGAGCACTTGGTTGATCATGTGACTAATGAAATTCTAGCTCATTTGTGTTCGTTTTCAAACTTAGTTACGGTTGTTTCTTTTTCTTTTGAATTGTGCCTTTGAATGAGTATTTCAAACTAGTTAAGGGTGTCCCTGTTGAATAAGTTTTAACCTAGTTAGGTGTATCTTTGAATGTGTTGTTTTCAACCTAGTTAGGTATCCTTTGAAATTGTGTCTTTGAACAACACATTCAAAGGGAGTTTATGACTATCTCTTGTTTCCCTATATAAAGGGATTTTGTGTATTTTGAAAGGGAGATTTGGAATAACAAGAAAGTGCTAATCACATTTGGGTTTTATTAGTTTCCAAAAACTATTGGGTTTTGTTTGTTTCCAAAAACAATCATCTATCTTTTTTCATTTTAATCTTCACCATTAACTATCTTAGCCTTCCATCACATTTTGAATCAAGTTACTGTAGCACGGATGCTTCTGAGTTCCTGTTTCTGAGTTCCTGTAGCAAGTTACTGTGCACTCGGTTTCTCTATCAAACACAAGTCCCTTCCACCACGCCAATAGCAGTATCAAGATTGGTGGGGCGATTGATTTACCTTGCCCATACAGACCAGAATATTGCTAGCTGTAAGTTTAAGTGAAGTCAGTACATGCATGAAACCTCGGGGTCTCACTTCGAGCAGTGCAATCGCATTTTAAGATATTTACAAAATCAACTTAGTAGAGGACTTTTTATTTCTAAACATGGCCATTTAACAGAAAATTGGACCCTCCCCGAAACACAATAGGCATGTGATGCATAGATGGATGAGAAAGCAAATGTGAGTGTGTGAGTCGCCACCTTGTTTAATTATTTTAGGGTAAACTAGGAAAAAAACCTGAATGACTCCATTTTTAATTAACCTAGTTACTAGATTAATTATCCCAATGATTAAGGCACAATCTACGAAATCGAGGTGGATCCCGAGACTATGTCATGCTGATAAACTAACCGATGAATGAGTGTTTTGCAAGGGTGAATGATGGATCAATGAAATGTTTAAGTGATTTCGACTTGCCACCCGGGGTGAAATCCCGAACGTGCCTACGTACTTCCATTTGAATGGAAGATCAAAGTCAACCAAAGTCACGTAGTTCGATAGGCCTCTTTTAGAGGGCTTTGAATGATAGCCTTAATGCATGGGTGTGTGGTATGCTTAGTGCATGAATTTTGTGTATGCTTTGTGCATTTTGTGTGGGCTTTGAAGGTGTATGCTTAATGCATGAGTGTGTATGCTTTGTGCATGAGTGTGTATGCTTTGTGCATGAGTGCGTATGCTTTGTGCATGAGTGCGTATGCTTTGTGCATAAGTGTGTATGCTTTGTGCATAAGTGCGTATGCTTTGTGCATTTTGTTTAGGTATTCTGCCAAAGATTGATTGATTTTTAGGCATGTTGCCAAAAATGTTGATTTTAATGGCTTTTAGCTGATTTGATTTAGGCAATAGTTGCCAAAATGTGCGATTTAGGCGATTGTCGCCAAAATGCTTGATTTTAAGGCCTTTGGCCAAAATGTGTTGTTTTAGGCAAATGTTACCAAAAACGTGCGATTTAGGCGATTGTCGCCAAAATGGTTGATTTTAGGGGTTTTAAACCGAAAATGGTTGATTTTAAGGCATTTTGCCAAAAAATGTCGATTTTACGCGATTTGTCGCTAAAATGGTTGATTTTACAATTTTAAACGGAAAATGGTTGATTTTAAGGCATTTTGCCAAAAGATTGATTTTAAGCGATTTGTCGCTAAAAAAAATGGTTAACCTCATTTATAAGCAATTTGTTTGCTAAAAATCGATTAGACCGTAGGCAATTAGTTGCCAAAATTGATTGATTAAATGTAGGCAATTTTGTTACCAAAAAACGTGATTAAATGAGGCCGTTAGCCACAATTATTGATTAATTGGACTTTTAGGCGAGATTGTTCGAAATAAAGGCAATCGAACAATAGTTATTAATTAACTAGGCTCTTTAACCAATATTGTCGGATTTAAGCTTAACTACCACGGTTATTAATTAACCGGGCGTTAAACTTAATCATGTTTTATTAAATTATTAGGAGTAGAAGAGAAGTATACATGAAGTGCTAAAATTAAATAGGCAGAGTTTCGTTTACGTACCTGATGATTTAATCGAAGACCGCTTCTTAACTCCAGATTAAGCTCCTTGCTTGGGTATATTAGTTAATTTTAATTTTAATTTTATTTAATTTTAGTGGTCAAATATCATAATAAAAATGCAATAAAAATTAAATTAAAATGCGAAAAGCGGTAAAGAAGGATGCAAAGAGCGTGAGAGAGAGAAGGTTTCGTCTATCAAAACAGACAGGAGTGCCAAAGCTGGGCGGCAGGTGTCGCCCAGAGGGGTGGGGGGCCAGGCCCCGCCCGCGCGGGGTGACAGGCCCCGCGCGCGCTGGGCGGCAGGCCTTGCCCAGGAAGTTACTATAGAAAAGTCAAATTTACTGTAGCAATGTCAAAATTTGAGTATTCACACCATGCACGTTTTCTCTATCAGATTGTACTTCTCCTCTATAGGCAGTAGTTTCTTGCTAATGTAGTAGATTGCCTTTTCTACTCCAGCGGCGCGCCAAGCTGGCGGCAGGTGCCGCCCATGGCGTGGGGGGGGCCAGGCCCCGCCTGCGCGGGGCGACAGGCCCCGCGCTGCTGGGCGGGCACGCCCTCGCCCGCGCGGGGCGACAGGGCCCCGCGGTGCTGGCGGCACGCCCTCGCCCGCGCGGGGGCCCCGCGACAGGCCCCGCGCGCCGCTGGGCGGTGGGCCCTCGCCCGCGCGGGGCGACAGGCCTCGCCCTCGCACGCTGGGCGGCAGGCCCCGCCGCGCGCGGCTGGCGGCAGGCCCCGCGCTGGCGCGCGGGCGACAGGCCCCGCGCGCGCTGGGCGGCAGGCCCCGGCCCGCGCGCGCGGCAGGCCCCGCCCGCGCGCGCGCAGGCCCCGGCCCGCGCGGGCGCGCTGGGCGGCAGGCCTCGCCCGCGCCGGGCGGCAGGCCTTGCCCAGGAAGTGGGGCGGCTCCTAACTGAGATTTTTCTAAGCCTCTTAAGTTAATTAAAATAAATTAACTAGACCTGTAAACCCAATTGAAATTTCCAAAAACCAAGTGAAAAACTCGAAATCCACATAAAAATGGAGCCAAATCATTGAATTGAGCCAAACCAATTAGAATCGAACCGAAATGGCCTAGAAAATTCCAGAAAAACCCATTTTCTTTTTTCTTTCTTCTTCTCTTCTTCTTCGCTAGCGCCAGGGCAACGCCATTCTTCACCCCTCCCATCCCATTTCTAGCCATCGCTCAATGAGAGCGAGGTGGCGGTCGATTTGTCTAGTGCTGGTGGTCATATTTCCAACCTCCTCTCACGCGAAAAGAGCTTCAGTTGAAGCGAACAGGAGCTGTTTTCCTTGACAGCTCTCGTTCACTAATTTTCGGCGATCCACGCCATTGCCAGTGATTGCAGCATGAAGGAGGGGTGCCGATGGATTCATCTCTCCAACATGATCGTTTCGTCTCCATCAATCACGGCAACAGAGCTCAGATGGTGAAACCTCCATGAACGGAGATGCTAAGATCCTGTCAAGCCCGATTCGTCCATTTGGAGGTCCCATCTCGCTCATTTGACATCGGAAATAGAACCCTTAGCAAAATTCAATTCGAGTGGTGGTGTTGCGTCTCTTTTGAGTTCCCGTAAGTATACGGATCGTAACGTAGTAATAAAAGATCGATCCCACGAGGAACGAGTTGAGTTCACTTGCTACTTTACTCTTAATGATGTGTTTAAACTTGAGGGGGAGTGTTGAAATCTTTGTTATTTAAGTAAATATTGTGTTTCTTGGTTAGCTTTTATTCCTGATTTAGCATTACTTCCTAATATTTGAAACAATTTTTTGTATAATATAGTGGAGTTAGAGGTGAAAAAATATTACACAATTGAAAAGAATAGAAACATATTCTTCCTTTCAATTTCTACAATAATTATTTGTGCGTCAAATTTATTTGATTTTCTAACAATATTCATATTAGTACTTATTAGTATTATTCATTGCTTTTATAAGATTATTAGTCCTTCTATTATTGTAATTATACTTCAGGCCATTATAATTACCTAGTAGATATAATGGCCTAGTTATTATCAAAGAGAACTGTTTTTAACTTGGTGTTGTTTTGGCTATAATTATAATTACAACTAATACTTCCCTTCATTTTCTTATTTATATAGGAGATTACTTCCTATATTGAAACAATTTTTTGTATATATATAGTGGAGTAGAGGTTGAAAAATATAACACAATTGAAAGAAATAGAACATATTCTTCCCTTTAATTTCTACAATAATTATTTGTGGTCAAATCTATTTGTATTCTAACAATATTGCATATTAGTACTATTAGTATTATTCATTGTTTATAAGATTATTAGTCCTCTTATTATTGTAATTATACTCAGCATTATAATACCTAGTAGATATAATGCCTAGTATTATCAAAGAGAACTGTTTTAACTGGTTTGTTTGGCTATAATTATAATTACAACTAATACTCCCTTCATTCTATTTATATAGGAAAAATTTCCTTTTTGGGCGTTCTATTTATATAGAAAAAATTTTCTAATATGGTAATTTTGGGACCAATGCCAATGCAAAAAGTCCAATATGTCATTGCTTTGGTTTATAGATTAAACATTGACTTTGGGAGTATTTCAAAAAAGTGGTAGACATTATTGTGGTTGGCATTTAATGTTTAAAAATTGACTGGACGGTGCATTAAGAAGATGTGAGATTCAACCACATTATGCGCACAGATTAAATCTCACCAAGAAGCTTATGCTTAACATTTAAGTGTGCTCATATAGTGAAATTTACTCACAACTCTAATAAATCCTGAACGGAGAAAAATTTCCCTCCAAACAACAGTGCTTAAATAAAAATAGTTTTGCCCATTTGTATTTACTCTGATGAACTCCTTAAATGGCTAAAGAGAGAGACACAACCTAAACCATAATTTCATCACTTAAATAAAAATAGTTGATTCATTTTTTGCATTATGCCAAATTCTGTAAATTGTCTTAATGAATGCGGATAAACTGTCTGCGACTCTATGAATATTGCGAGCATTTAACTCACATTTTTGAGTTTCAGAACACAGTAACATACAAACTGTTTTTTTCACATCTTCAATGATGTTTTTCCTTTTGTTGCCTTTTCGAGCCTCTTCTGAAACGTTACTTGGTGGTGGTGTGGTTTCAGATTCTACAAAAGACGGTTATTCATGGATGACAAGGAGATCAAATCTATGGGTTGATTGTTGAGTATGGGCACATCTTCTGAAGTTGCAAGCAAGTTTTGAAGACTGTATTCAAATCAAAAGGAAGGATTGTGTCCATAGTATTTGTGGATTTAATTTTAGAGTTATGAACTCATCCCTATTTAAATGAATTCAGCTTTGAAAATTTTGACTCCAAATTTCATTTTTTTACGCGTAAATTTGAAGAAGCAAAATGAAGAATTTGAGGTTGAAATTTTAGCTACAAACTTTCTTTCAACTTTCACGCCAATTTTTTCAATCCAAATTTGATATGGAAATTTTAGTGCACAATTGCAATTAAACAGCCCACTTTTTTTTGTCATTGGAGGTCTTAACAAATAAAATGTCTTATTTAAGTAGCAGATCATCTCTCTCATCATTCATGACCTTTTATTAAAAATTGGGACCACTTTAATATCTTTTCAGGGGTAAATTAGGAAGAAATCCACAAAAGACTACCTCCTTAATCCTAGAGAAATTTTGACTTTCTCTATATAAATAGAATGGAGGGAGTAATTAATAATTATACTAGTGTGCAATATTGCAAGGATATGAATAGGATTGATTAAATTCGTAATAATTAGAAATTTTACAATTATAGTACTATTGGAATGATATAGTAACTATAATATCTAGAATCATATAATAGAAGTTCGTATTAAGTTTAATCATAGTTCTATAACTATAATTATACCAGTATAAAATATTGTTAGAATGCACAAGTTTGATTATAAATTAGTAATAATTAGAAATTCTATAATTGTAGTATCATTAAAATGATAATGGTAGTTATAGTAGTTATAATCATATAATAGAAGTTAGTATTAAGTTTGATTATAATGCTAGTTATAATTATAACTAGTGTTCAAGAACGTGAGATGCTCGTTATTACTCATTGAATATACCCGTTAGAATGATTGTTTATATTTATAGTGATTGTTTCTATAATTATTAAACATTTATATTGATAATCTATAATAAATTGGTATTTTAATAAGATTCCTAATTGAGCTATATTATAATTCATAAATTATTCATAACTAAAATATTACTCATATGTCTTATGTTCAACTATTGAAAGTACAATAATAAATTTAAAGAATAAGTATCGATTTTGTAATTCTTTTAATTGAATTATTTTTATTACTTTTTTATATGTTCTAACATACTTAGAAGATCAATAATAATGTTAAAGAATAGAGTATCCGATTATTTTGTAATGGCTTTTAATTGAATTATTTTTATTACTTTTTAGAATTGTATATTATAAGAATTAGCTAATATTAGCTTAAGTTAGTCATAGATATCAAATTTATTTCATTTTATTATTTATTTATTTTATTAATAGTTTATTTGAAATATTTTTAAATTTTTATTATTTTATTAATAGTTTTATTTGAAATATTTTTAAATTTTTTAGTAATTTAAATTAATATAAAATAAGTTTATATAATTTTCTAACAATTGAGTTAAATTATTTTGATATATACTTCATGTTTCTTAATTGGATCTTTAACTTTATTTGATAATTGGTTTTTATTTTAGGGTCAGGATAAAAAAATTTTCAGTTTTCTATTTTTATATTTCCTAATTTAATATGTTTAATTGAATAGTATTTGAATTTAAATAGGAAATTGAAATGATCCGAAAAATTATTTTCAAAAGTTTTTCATTTAAAAATCTAAATATTAATTCTAACCAATTATATTATAGGATACTATTACATTTAAAAATAACGATATTAATGTTTTGTGAATCATTTAAATAAATTCTAATAATAAATAACTTATTTGCTAAACCAAAGTTATGAATTAGATGAAACCTATAAAATAACTGAAAAACCACACAGAAATCATGATTTGGACCGAACCAAACTTGATTGAAACCAAATCATCCTCTAAAACCTAAACAAAATACCCCAGAAAACCATCGCCCTATTAGTGCCTACTGCTTGAGTTGAGACCGCTAAGGTAGAAAGAGTTGACTATAAAAGAGAAGAAGTTTCACCCTCTTTCAAAGTCTCAGTAGCTCTAAAGGAGAGTCCCCCTTGCTTTTTTGTAATTTTTTGATCGCTTGAGACTTCGCCGACTTCGCCATCGCCTCCCTACTGCCGTCGTCTCCTCACCATGTGTCTCCGGTCTCTCTGTCTGTTTTGTTGCAGCGTCGCGAGCAAGTGAGGGAGCTGCGAGTTTGATCGATAGCTCGCCCATCCCTCCTCCTCGATTTTCCGGCGACTCCATCTCGGTCAGTCGGCTTTAGCCTCCTCTGCAGCATCGCTTGGTTTCGCTCTCTCCCTTCTCGTTCCGACTGGTGCAGCAAGCTGGCGGAGCTGCGATCGTGGATTGCGATCAGTACAGTCACGTTACCCGCTTTCTTTCGCTTTTCCGGCGAGATCAGCCACAAGCCGGTGAGACTAAGCTTTCTTTCGTCGCCAGCAGCTCTTGATCCTCCATTGCCTTCTCCTCCAGTCAAGCTATCGCTAGCAGAAGTGGATTTTGGCTTTGAAGTTCATATTCGGTCATTTTTAACGAGTATATTCAATTTTTCCGTCATATTTCTTGACTAGGTGAGCCATATTTCAATCTTCTGAGTTTATTTCTTGAGTTTTTGGTTTAAGATTATTGATTTGAAGTATAAATTAGAATGTTAGGAATTAAATCCTTAGTTAACTGCTGTCAATGTTGATGGTTGGGAACTTCAAATTTTACTCTTTAAAATTTGGCTATGAACTGCAATTCAACATACATATAAATCAACTAATTAATTTAATGCAGGTTTAAGTGGAGGAAATTGGGAAAATTTGATGTGGCCGCTGATATTATGATTTCTTGGCATTAAACTATTTTGATATGAAGAATATGCTGCTAAAATTTTAAATTCGATAAGAAATAAATTATTTTGTTCATAGTGTATAAGGCTAGGATAAGGAAAATAAAACTCTTTGGTGGATAGCGGCTATTGCGAGTACCTTGTGTTCTTTTAATAAGTTAACGTGAAAAGGTATATATATATTGGTTGGATAGGGCTCTTGCGAGTACCTTGTGTTCTTTTAATAAGTTAACGTGAAAATGGTATTTATACTATATATATATATATATATATATTTATATATATATATATATATACTATATATAAAACATATATTTTGATGAATTGTATACTTGTTTATTTATACATATATGTGATGTTCTTTATACTTGTTATATATATATATATATATATATATATATATATATATATATATATATATATATATTTTGATGTTATATATATATTTGATGTTCTTATACTTGTTAGTGTTAGTATATATTTAAGTTGTGAATTGGGTTACTTACAAGATGAGTTTATTAAATTGTAATTTAGTGGAAACATTGGTTCTTAATGACTGATCCAGAATTTTAGTAAATGATTAAAGAATGCTTGATAAAGTCATTTAATATCGGGGATGTTTGATTGATGTCTTTTCTACTGGCAATTTGGCATTTTGGTTACACAGTGTACTCAAATATCGGGGATGCTTGTGAATTTTACTTATACAACTTTTTGGCATTGATGTCTTTTCTACTGGCAATTTGGCATTTTGGTTACACAGTGTACTCAAATATCGGGGATGCTTGTGAATTTTACTTATACAACTTTTTGGCATTGATGTCTTTTCTACTGGCAATTTGGCATTTTGGTTACACAGTTTACTCAAATATCGGGGATGTTTGTGAACCTTTGTTAACATATATATGCATGTTGATGTCGGAGAACATGATCAAAACTTCAGAATTAATAAGCAAAGATTCTGAAGTTAAAACTATTCTCATTACTGTAGCAGTCACTATTCAGGGTTGTTTTTGTTTTATTTAGACTTTATGTAGAGTAGTCAAGTCCATTTTCAATTAGGGATTACTCAATTCTTTATTCTAGTAGTATCATATGCTCTAGCAAGGTTTAGGGTGGTATAGGCAGAATCATGGTATTATATTTTGGCTAATCTGATTATATTTTGACATTCAAATTATTAATCTTCTTTATCACTTTGTCTTCTAGTATTGTTAGCAAGTATGTCAGCAAATTTATTGGCTTGTAATTTTATATTTTGTATGTGATTTTTAGTAAGTTACACTTTCTTAATTGAAGGATATGACTAGAAATGTCCGTAGCTCGTCCAGTATCCAATCTAGGAGTCCTAAGGGTGGGACAGAGGACCTCAAAAGCATCAGAAAAGATTTTAGGGATGACTCCAGGAGAGAAAGCAGGAAGGTAAGGCACAGGCATACTGTTAATCGTGAAGAGCAGAGTCATGGAAGGGAAGCACGTGGTTCGTATGAAAGAGAAGATAGCAGAGATTATGGCAGAAAAAGGAGTAGATATGAAGGTTCAAGTCGAACACCAGGTACATGTCACATTGTCTTCGTATCTTGTATGCCTTTTGCTTTACACAAAAGAAAAAGGGAGAATGAAACAACAAATGTGGAAAAATAACAGAGAATTGGCATGTTGCTTTATCTATAAAATTTTTACTTGTTAACTTACTTTCTGATACATATGCATGTGTCTCTTAAGTGTATGATGAACTTTGGATGTCCAATTGTTTCTATGAAAACCTCTATTTATAATATGTTGTTATGGATTGTCAATGAAGCCTGCTAGCCCATCTGTACCCTCTACATTTTCCTCCTTCAACACCAATCCCTTCCGTATTGGTGGGTTGGGTTGGGGGACATAATCACGGGCTTCTACCGTTTTAGAGTTGTAGTCTAGAATAAAAACACTCAAGGGGAGAAGCATCACAAGATTCTAGCATTGTGAACTTGCATTTAAATTTTGTTGATACGTTCTAGTATCAAATTATATGTATCTTGCAGGGAGGTTTGACTGGGACGATGGGAGATGGGATTGGGAAGAAACACCTTATCGGGATAGTCACCCTAATACCAACCGACGGTATCGTTCTTCACCATCGCCCATGTTTGTTGGGGCCTCACCTGATGCTCGTTTAGTGTCCCCATGGTTAGGTGGCCATACACCTTCCTCTATTGGTATGCTGTGATGTTTCTTATATGATTGAAACTTCTACGCCCTTTCTCTTGCCAATTTTGGAGTATATAACTTTTGGAAATGTACAGGTTCTACTGCTTCTCCATGGGATAACATTGCTCCTTCTCCAGTTCCAATACGGGCCTCTGGATCTTCAGCTAAGTCTTCAAGTTCTAGACATGCCGTGAGGTCCCATCAACATTCGTTCTCCTCTGCAAGTTCGCGATCATCGGAGGTAAATATTTGTTGATGCATGCTGTACTTTGTTTTATGAAGTTACATGTTCAAATTTCTTCTGTACATTTAGATGACGACCGTGCACTTTCTTACTCGATCGATTGCTTGTGCAGGATGAGGGACCAGATAAACCTTATTCATCTGAAGAAAACAATCTTGAGATTACTGAAAGTATGCGCATAGAGATGGAGTATAATGCTGATCGTGCATGGTAACTTGTTTCTTAAATTAGTTTACGATTGCCAAAATTAGCTTCAGTGTTTCTTCATTGGTGCCCTAAGAAGAAATCCTAAAATGCAAAAATTCATGAATATCAATATAACATTTTCGTATCTTTGGTTTTGCTTCATCCCTTTGTCTGTATCTCTAGACATGTTCATACTTTTTGAATTGCATTCTGGATATTAGTTATTACTGCATGTGAAATTGGAGCATTCATCTATTATTTGGTATCAGTCCAGAAGGGATGACTGATGACTCTCAAGTAGTATTCTCTTTGGTTGTTGATATATATATATTCACACACACTGACAGTCTGACGCACATACACTTCCATTTCTGCTGACTGGAGTTTCATCATATAGGTATGACAGAGAAGAAGGTAACACAATGTTTGCTGGTGATAGCTCATCATTTTTCCTAGGGGATGAAGCCTCATTCCAGAAAAAAGAGGCAGAATTGGCCAAAAGACTGGTATGTTTAAAATCCGTGGAAAAGATTTTCTGTATCTCCATCTGTCTTTGACCTCTTGTTTGGTATAAATGAAGTCCACAAAGTTTTGTGGAATTCAATTGAATTTCCATTTTTCATGCTTGGTATATATACAAAAAAACTTTCATTTCAATTCCATGGACTGAATTCTAGAGATGGAACATAATTAAACTAATTTCCATTAATGGAATTTCAAATAAATTCCACAAAATTTATACAAATTAGGTTTTGGACAAAAAATTCGCACCGTTTAATTCACATCTCCTATCTCCTTTTACTCTTTCCTTCTCTCTCTCTCTCTTCACGCTGCTTTTTATTTCTTTCCCTAACATATTTTTTTCTCTCTTTCTATAAGGGTATTCTTGATAACTATCATATTTTTATCTGAATTCTAGATTTTTTTGAATCATAGATTTTGTGGAATTCAATCTAATTCCATATGTTACGAGTTTATGAGACCAGGCATGAAAATACATTAAACAGAGTTCATTTGTCAATGAACTCTACGTTTTAGATTCATTTATACCAGATGGCGCCTTAGTGTTAATTGGCTTACATTGCTGACATGTTGATACATTAAACAGAGTTCATTTGTCAATGAACTCTACGTTTTAGATTCATTTATACCAGATGGCGCCTTAGTGTTAATTGGCTTACATTGCTGACATGTTGGCAGATGGATATTATATGTAATGGACTATTAGCACCCTTTTTTATTTTGTTGCCTATCTAATTAAACTTGCATGCCTTCTGGTGTTTCAAATTGATCATAATGTTTTTGAGTGCATATTTGAATCAGGAAATTGTTGTTTCTCCATTAGAAGGTTTCTTCAAGTATGAGAATCATTCATTTGTTCTTGTGTAATGAGTTTGTGGCATCATGACACCTTTTATACTGGTTCGAAAAGATGGCACTAGAATGTCACTTTGCGCAAAGCAATAGGTTGTCTCAGCTGACTGCTGATAATGCCCAGTGGGAGGACAGACAGCTATTGAGATCTGGTGCTGTTAGGGGTACTGAAGTGCAGGCTGATTTGGATGATGAGGAAGAACGGAAAGTGATCGTTCTCGTACATGGTAAGAGAACATTATGATAACATTATGATAAGCCTTCTCAGTTGATTGGTGGAACAGAATGCAAAAAAAAGTAATAAACTTCCTTTTAGCTAAACCGTATGTCTTTTGTTGTGATAGATATTTGTTGTGATAGATACAAAACCCCCTTTTCTTGATGGAAGAGTTGTTTTTACTAAACAAGCTGAGCCTATTATGCCCATTAAAGATCCCACCTCTGACATGGCCATTATTTCGCGGAAAGGATCTGCTCTAGTGAGAGAAATTCACGAAAAGCAAAGAATGAACAAGTCACGCCAGCGTTTTTGGGAGCTCGCTGGATCAAAACTTGGCAATATTCTTGGTGTTGAGAAAACTGCTGAACAGGTATGGTCTCAGTGGAAATGTACTTCATCTTTTTTCCATTAATAGGTTTTTGTTAGTTCTTTGAGCTGGAAATTTTTGGAGAAAAGTTTTAATACATAAAGATGAGAAAGTTTTTAATGGAACAATATTTTTCTCTTTTATGACTGTTAATACAAGAGCCTTTTTATAGAAGGCTTATAATGGAACAATATTTTTCTCTTTTATGACTGTTAATACAAGAGCCTTTTTATAGAAGGCTTACGCAGATTTTTGCACCTCAAATTTAAATTTTTATTAGATATAAAGCTAAGATGACTTGCAAGTTTAAATTTGCCCCACACAATTAATAAATGCATAATAAATTCAAATAGATATTTCTAGATGCTGTCACAAACAAAAAAAGGTCTGCTGGTAGGTAACTTGGAGTTGGGGGACAAAGTTCTAATTCTCCTCCTTGGAACTTTGGATAAAAACTCTGAGCTTTCATATTGTTGCAAAATACCTCAACTCGAATCATCTTGGAGAACCCTCTCCTCAACTTGCTAAATTAATTGGATTTTTGAGCAATTCTTTCAACTATTTGATTATCTTTTATGGAGCACTGTCTCCAAAATTCTTGATTTCTCCGTAGAGCACTTCTCTCCAACATTCTTCTATAATTTTCTAGTGCACTTCTCACAACCAAACCCTCATTTCTTTCTTCTTCTTCTTCTTCTTTTTTTTTTTTTTTCTTAATAAAAGCATGGTCTCCTTCCACTGCTTTTTGTGGCATGTTCGAGCTGTTTTATTCCTTAAATTGACAATCAAATCTCTTTCATTTAATGCATTGCAGCTTTCCCTTGTGCCAACAATCCTTATCCTCCTCTTAAAAGTTCCAACATGGAGAATACTTCCAAGGCCGATTTCTGATGATGATGATGATGACTCTTTGAGCTTGAGTTTTGCTTGAAAAGCTCCCTTGATTGACACTAGGTTTCACTCTCTTGAGTAAAACTCTGATTAGGATGCTTAATAACCAAAGGGCTCTGATATCGTTAGTTTTTGAGCTGGAAATTTTTGGAGCAAAACTTTAATGCACGATGATGAGAGTTTTTAAAGAGAACTCTATTCTTCTCTCTTACGACAGCTAATTCAACAGCCTTGTCATGGAAGTCTTACACAGATTTTTCCACTCACAACAGCAATAACTTAACCTTATCCCAAATTAATTGGGTTCGGTTATATGAATCCTATGATATCTACCCTCAAATTAATAGGAACGAAAAGCAAAGTATGAACTGGGGAAAAAAAATTTTTGAAATGCATTTTGTGGAATAAAGAACATTGAAAGGGAAAATTTTTTTAAAATCACCGTGTTATAGGGCATGCTTACATTTTATGAATACTTCCCTTCATGTAGTTATAGGTCGACCTCTTCGATTTTTAGCACCCTCCACTACAAAAAACATCATGCTTACAAACTGGGTCACGTGAGAGTCTATGTAACACATGATAGTACCACCGAAGACCTCTTTCTTTTATCTTCAACAGCAGATTTTTCCACTTAAAATTTAAATGCACTTTAAGCCTAATCAATTGTGAATTTTGATTAATATAAATCTAAGGTGACTTGCAAGTTTAAACTCCCATCATATCATCTATAAAAGTAAGATTAATCCAAAATGAGATTTTGAGATAGATTAATCCAAAATGAGATTTGTGAAGATGCTGTCACTTAAAAAAAAAAAAATCTACTGGTAGTTAACTTGGAATTGTAGGACAAAATTCTAACTTCAACAAGTTTTTGAAAAATTTGAGGTTATTGACATCCTTTCTTTTTATTCTAGATTTGATGCTGATACTTTCAGCCCACAGTAGGACCGAAGAAGGAAAGTGAATTTATATTTTAAAGACAGCGATGCCAAATTTGCTCAGCTCAGCATTTGAAGAAGCAGGAGGCTGTGAGTGATTTTGCAAAGTCAAAAACCCTTGCACAGCAACGTCAATATCTTCCCATATACTCAGTGCGCGAGGATTTACTGCAGGTTGAGGAACGCAGAAAAAGTTTATTCAGTAGTTACTCTTTCATTTGTTGCTGTTGGTTATTCCCTTGGATTTATGTATGATCAGTTTTCTCATTCTGTTTATAAATGTGCACTGGATAGGTGGTTCGTGAAAATCAGGTCATTGTTGTTGTAGGAGAAACTGGTTCAGGAAAGACAACTCAATTGACACAGGTTTTCCCTATGTATTACATTCTCTCTTTTTTGTTTAACCTGCAGAAAATGTTCAACTAGTTATACAAGTGGAATTATAGGCACCTCATGAAGTGGAACCTGACATTTAGATTTTTTTGACAGTATCTCCATGAAGATGGGTATCCGAGAAATGGTATAGTTGGTTGCACACAACCAAGGCGTGTGGCAGCCATGAGTGTCGCAAAAAGAGTTAGCGAGGAGATGGAAACTGAATTGGGAGATAAAGTTGGTTATGCCATTCGTTTTGAGGATGTGACTGGGCCAAACACCATAATCAAGGCAAGTGTGATATAAAATCTATGATAATGAACTCATTACTATGATAATGAACTCATTAGATGTTACTTTTATACTTTCTTAGAAAGCCCTTGTTATCGATTGAAAATGATTGCTTAAATGTCCATAGTAAACTTCTAAATTTATTTAATTTATTTTTTCAGAGTTAAACTTCACTTTCATTTTGCATCAATGGTTTCAAAAGATTTCTAATCAAGGGCTTTTATGATAAATTAAATTAGTCTACTTTGTTAAAAGTTATGGTAGATGCTCCTGTAACATGATGCTTTGTGTGAGCATTTTTCTAAGAAGTTGTAAAAGAAAAAATAAAAAATTGGAAATCTATGGGAATAGTTAGACGGTACAAAAAAGTGACCCTCTTGAAATTGAAGAGCTGGAAAACATTGAGAATGATTTGATAACAGTGTCTGGATTCCTGAGGACTTCGATTGTGAGTTATTTTAAGTTTAGTAGGTGCAGCAGTATTATTGATCATTGTAATTGCAGGTTATTGACCAATTCATGTTACTTTCTTCATCAACCTTTACTTGAAGTGTATTCTATGCTTGTAAGACAACAACATTCTAAACTTTTATATGCTCAATCATTCTAAACTTTTATATGCTCAATTGTGCAGTATATGACAGATGGAGTGCTTTGGCGTGAAACTCTAAAAGATTCTGATCTTGACAAGTATAGGTAAGAAATTATTGTTTATCTCAATTTTATGAGCAACTCATTTTTGCTGGATTGGAAGTCTTTAGTTTGATGGTTTTGTTGTAGGGTCATAGTCATGGATGAAGCACATGAAAGATCTTTAAGCACAGATGTGCTGTTTGGGATATTGAAGAAGGTAGTTGCACAGCGTCGTGACTTCAAGCTTATAGTAACATCTGTGGTAACTTTTTTGATACCTCTAGCTTCAAATTTCGATGGTCTAAAGGATCAATAGGTACGCTTTTCATGGTTCATACTCGTACTGGAAATATGAATCAAACGAGCTTTTACCCTTTTGTTCCACACGAGTTTTCTGTTCTCGTTGAGCTCACCTTAAGACACCTGCGTTATCTTTTAACATATGCACGGCCCCAGCCAAACTCCCCATTTGACAATTTCTTTCACCAGGATCGGCCGCCGAAACGGCCTTAGGTCCAAAAAGAGGGCATAGCCCCGCCTTCTATCTACGGAATAAGTAAAATAACGTTATAAGTAGTGGTATTTCACCGTCGCCTTTTGACTCCCACTTATCCTACACGTCTCAAGTCATTTAACAAAGTCGGATTGGAGTCAAGCTCAACAAGGTCTTCTTTCCCCGTTGATTCCACCAAGCCCATTCCCTTGGCTGTGGTTTCGCTGGATAGTAGACAGGGACAGTAGGAATCTCATTAATCCATTCATGCATGTCACTAATTAGATGACGAGGCTTTTGGCTACCTTAAGAGAGTCATAGTTACTCCCGCCGTTTACTGGCGCTTGGTTAAATTTCTTACCTTAAGAGAGTCATAGTTACTCCCGCCGTTTACTGGCGCTTGGTTAAATTTCTTCACTTTGACATTCAGAGCACTGGGCAGAAATCACATTGTGTGAGCGTCCGTAGGGACCATCGCAATGCTTTGTTTTAATTAAACAGTCGAAATCCCCTTGTTCGTACCAGTTTTGAGTCAACTAGTTGACGCCCAGGGAAGGCCCCCGGAAGGGTCGTTCCTAATCCGTCCCCAGGCCAGCACACGACGACCCTCTCTCACCGCAGGAGCAGCTCAAGCAGTCCGCCGACAGCCGACGGGTTCGGGACTGGAACCTCCGAGCCCAACTCTTAGAGCCAATCCTTTTCTCGAGGTTATGGATCCATTTTGCTGACTTCCCTTGCCTTCATTATTTCATCGACTAGAGGCTATTCACTTTGGAGACCTGATGCAATTATGAGTACGACCGGACGTGGGAGGCACTCGGTCCTCCGAATTTTCATAGGCCATCAGGGGCGCACCGGACACCGCGCGATGTGCGGTGCTCTTCCAGCCGCTGGACCCTACCTCCGACTGAGTCATTTCAGGGTGGGCGGGCTGTTAAACAGAAAAGATAACTCTTCTCGAGGCCCCCGTCGACGTCGTCGGACTCCTAACGTCGCCGTCAACCTTCACGTCCCAGTTCGGGAATTTTAACCCGATTCGCTTTCGAAGCTCGCACAGGAACGCACTGTCGGACGGGCTTCCCCCGTCTCTTAGTATCGACTAACCCATGTGCTAGTGTCATTCACATGGAAACTTTCCCCTCTTCGACCTTCAAAGTTCTCATTTGAATATTTGCTACTACCACCAAGATCTGCACCGACAGTCGCTCTTCCCAGGCTCGCGCCACGGGTTTTGCAGCGATCGCCATGCCTTCCTACCCATCAGGGCCTGGATCTAGCCCGACGGTCGGGTATAGGTCGCACGCTTTAGCGCCATCCATTTTCGAGGCTAGTTGATTCAGCAGGTGAGTTATTACACACTCCTTAGCGAATTTTGACTTCCATGACCATCGTCCTGCTGTCTTAATCCACCAACACCCTTTGTGGGTTCTAGGTTAGCGTGCAGTTGGGCACCGTAATTGGGCTTCCAGTTCATAACGCATCGCCAGTTCTACTTACCAAAAATGGCCCACTTGGAGCTCTCGATTCTATGGTGCGGCTCAGCAAAGCAGTCGTGTCTCCCTACATATTTAAAGTTTGAGAAAAGGTCAAGGGCGTTGAACCCCCAATGCCTCTAATCATTAGCTTGACCCGATAGAACTCGTCCCGAGCTCCAGCTATCCTGAGGGAAACTTCAGAGGGAATTAGCTACTAGGCAGTTCGATTAGTCTTTCCCCGCTATACCCTAATCAGATGAACGATTTGCACGTCAGTGTCGCTGCGGGCCTCCACCAGAGTTTCCTTTGGCTTTGGCCCGCTCAGGCATAGTTCACCATCTTTCGAGTCCCGACAGGCATGCTCTCACTTAAACCCTTCAAAAGATCAAGGTCAGTCGGAGGTGCAACCCACGGGGGGGATCCCGCCAGTCAGCTTCCTTGAGCCTTACGGGTTTACTCGCCTAGGGAGCCCACTGGCTGACGACGGGAGCGCGCAAGTACCGAGGCACGCCTTGAAGGCATATGCTGTGGTCCATGATCGTCGGGACGGCGTCTCCACGGGCGTATCAAAAGCCTGGGCTTGGGCCGCCACAGCGATCCGCATCGGTCCGCGTCGCCAGCCGATCGACAGACCGGTTTGTCGCCGTTCCACATCCGACCGGGACGCATCGCGGGCCCCCATCCGCTTCCCTTCTGACAATTTCAAGCACTCTTTGACTCTCTTTTCAAATTCCTTTTCATCTTTTCCTAACGGTACTTGTTCGCTATTGGTCTCTCGCCTGTATTTAGCCTTGGATGGAATTTACCGCCCGATTTGGGCTGCATTCCCAAACAACCCGACTCGCAGACAGCGCGATTTGGGCTGCATTCCCAAACAACCCGACTCGCAGACAGCGCCTCATGGTGCGACAGGCTCCGGGCACGACAGGGCTCTCACCCTCTCCGGCGCCCACTTCCAGGGGACCTAGGCCCGGTCCGTCGCTGAGGACGCTTCTCTAGACTACAATTCAGACGCCGAGGGCGTCCGATTCTCAAGCTGGGCATTTCTTGTTTCGCTCGCCGTTCCTAGGGGAATCCTGGTAAGTTTCTTTTCCTCCGCTTATTGATATGCTTAAACTCATCGAGTAATCCCGCTTGACCTGGGGTAGCGATGGTAGTGCGCCCTTACCGACGCATTTGGGTCTCACTGTTCTAAGGCATGCGTCCGCACAGGGCCGTGTCCGAGAGTCTTGCAACCAACGATTGTCATCAACCAACGATTGTCATGGCATTCGCCGCCAGGGACTAGGCTTTTGGGCCAACCGCAGGCGACCGGCACACGGGAGGCTAGAATTCACCCCCTCACACGGTGGGAGCGATGTTGTGTTATTCCCAGGAAGATGTTCCCTCGGCCAAAAGGCTGCGGGAGTAACTTGTGTTCAAAGACTCAACCAACGATTGTCATGGCATTCGCCGCCAGGGACTAGGCTTTTGGGCCAACCGCAGGCGACCGGCACACGGGAGGCTAGAATTCACCCCCTCACACGGTGGGAGCGATGTTGTGTTATTCCCAGGAAGATGTTCCCTCGGCCAAAAGGCTGCGGGAGTAACTTGTGTTCAAAGACTTGTGTTCAAAGACTCGATGGTTTCGCGAGATTCTGGCAATTCCACTGATAATGGATTCCATTTGGTGCCTTCCTAGTGGCTTCGAACGTGTTTCTTAGATCCCTTGTTGCTTGTTTTGGTCTAATTAATATGGTAAGGGATATGGGCTCATAGTGTTAATTAAGTTGTTTTGGGTTGGTATTTATGATGCATGCAATCTGCCCAAATATTAAGTTGTTTTGTTTTGCTGGAAATGACTTTATTTTGTGTTTTAGAGTTAAGCCCATGTGTTTTTGGCCCTAGGGCAGCCTAAGTTAGATGCTGCTTCTTTAGGGTTATGTCTTGTTTAAAGGCATATAATACCTCCTTAAGAAGTAAAACGGGATTTTTTGGCATAATTTGAATCAAAGACAGATTGTTCATGCTCGTTGCATGTTCTTCTTAAATTAGAAGTGATTGTTTGAGAATTTGCTAATCCTCTTAATTGCATCAAGAATTAAGGTAAACTTACAAATTCGCGTTTGTGGGCGTTTTATCTTGTTTCTTTGCTCGATTATTGGTGTTAACCGTTTCATTATAAAACGTGGGGTGCCATAGAGCGTTAATCTCGATTATTGGTTGTTTCCCGTTTTCATTAATAAATTATTGGTGTTTCCGTTTCATTATAAATGTGGGGTGCCATAGAGGCGAACTTACATCTCATTCCTTTGATTCCCGATCCCGGATCCTTATCACACACCAAGTATCGCATTTCGCTGCGTTCTTCATCAATGCGAGAGGCGAGATATCTATTGTCAAGAGTCGTCTTGGTTATAGATAGAGGACAATGCATCCCTACGGCTGCCCATTTTCGAGGTCGATGGGCGCGTGCTCTTCTCGTTTCGTTTTTCCTTGGCGCATCCTGTGCCGAGGTTGGTTGGTGGACTAAGTCAAAATTCAACTCAGAAAGTTTTTTGAGATTATTCAGTCAAGTAAATTGATTAAGAGTACAATTTTCAAATTATGCTACTAAAGTGGATTATCAACTGTGTTAATATTAAGACAATTATAGTATAATTTTAAACTCTGTATTATAAATGCATTCGTTGCCATCTTGAAATGAAATTTACAAGAAGAAATTGAATGATACTTTTTACACAAACACAAAATGGCTCACCTCATATTATATTATTATGATTATTGAAATAAATGAATGGGGAAAATTCTGTCCGTACATAAATAAAGTAGCAAGACAGAATTAATGTTAATGAGCCTTAAACTAATAGTTAAATCAAGAATTAATTCAATGATACAAAAAACAGATGGTTATTTAGCAGAAAAAAAAAGTATCAAAAATAAAAATATCATAGATGCTGAATCAATAGAATTATATTCTTTTTTCTCTACTAGCGTCTTGTTTGCATCTCATAAGACATCTAGGCGCTCCGTCATACCAATAGCCAGCCGTGTAAATCCCATCAAAACAACGCCTAACATCCTTACCTGCAATGCACAGTTTCTGCTACACAAGGCAATAAATTATCCGACCAGTATGCTCACTGAAGCACTCCAATATTATGGCTACATATTTACATTAAAATATATATATATCAACTAATGATTTTCTTCGCCCTTGTACAACATCTGTTATAGTAGGTAGATGTTAATAACATTCAACAGATAAATACATACTGGTTAGGCGGTTCAATTTGGGTTATTTTGGACCCAGTTGGAACATTTTAAATTTTCTATCCAGTTCACCAACAGATTCATCTCTAACGTGTTTAGTGCTCTGTCCGCTTTTTGTATCACTTGCACTGATAACCCGAATAAGCGATGTGGACAGCCCTAGTTGACATTCACAAACCGAGCTTTTTGGGTCTCAGGTAAGTGGAAGTGCATTGTGGCAGCCCTGGCATTGAGACTTGCTGCTGTTGCTTTGCCCTCTTTTGCCTCTCTTTTTCCTTGCTTTCCCTCTCTACCTCTGCTTGCTCCTTCCTCAAATTTTCCATTTCCTCTTCCATTGCAGTTTTTTCTTCTTTCTGCCTTTTCTTATGCTCCAACATGGATGTGTCTGATTCCTTCACAGAGAAGAACATTGGCCCCAGCTCAGCCAGCCACTGAGGCTCCACCGCAGTGGCACACTGCATGTACTCCTTCGTTGTCAAAATCAATTCATGATAGACCACATACTCAGGAGTGTAACCTAAGCCATACAACGCACTACTCGGGTGAAGATGGCATGGCATTCCGTTCCTGCAGTTGACATATTCCCCGACGCCCTTTAACCTTGCTGCATTGTGGAAATAAGCAGAACAAATTGCTTTCCTTATAACATCCCAATCATGCCCACAAGAAGTTAATGGGATTTTCAAAGTTTTGAGAATATCCAGCAGCTGGGATCTGACTTCTCTAGCCTTCCGTAATCCTTTGACATGCAGAAAATGATCATTACACCAATCTCAGCTGGGACTGACCCAGCAGCTGGGATCTGACTTCTCTAGCCTTCCGTAATCCTTTGACATGCAGAAAATGATCATTACACCAATCTCCCCGATACTGGTGCTCTTTCCATTGCAAGTAAACATTAAGCAAAGTTAAGTGGTCAGATTCAGGAACAAAAAATTTCTCCCTTGCAGCATCACTTTCCTCTGCTCTATCTTTGGGGCGAAAAAACACTGATGGCACTGAAAGCATCGACACAATCGTCAAAACCTCATTTATACATCCCAGCTGTTCTCCAATCAACAGCATCTTAGCAAGTGGAGGGTCTAATGGGAAATCCACCATTTTCCAGCCAAGATCAGTTAGACCTCCAACATTGTTAAGTGCACCCAGGACCTATAACTGATACATTGAATTGAGGATGTTATCCTATGGAGGTGGGTCCATGAAATCAAAATCTAGCAAGTTATCAATTTTGAGAGACTTCAGCAACAAAACCACATTACCAAGGTTGGTCCTCTGGATCTCTGGCACTGGACTTGGCAGCATTTCATTTACGTAAGCACTTTCTGTATAAAGCCTATAACATGTACCAGGGCCATTTCTACCCGCACGTCCAGCATGCTGATCAGCAGCAGCGCGGCTAACAGGAAAAACTTGGAGAGCATCCATACCCATCCTAGGATTGTAAACTTTCATTTTACCATACCTTGTGTCAATGACATAAAAAATTCCATCAACTGTCAATGATGTTTCAGCAATGTTGGTGGCAACAATGCATTTTCGGGCCCCATCTTTCGCCTTTTGGAATATTTTTGCTTGCAAATCAGCTGGTAGTTGGGAGTATATAGGCAGTATCAAGGGCTTAGGTATTGCTTTATTTGACGAAGAGATGAGTTGTCCCATGCGCTCAGCAAGGGCATAACAGGCCGCTTCAATTTTGTCTTGGCCAGTCATAAATATCAGAATATCGCCTGGTGCACTGGTAATGTGGATGGTCATAGCTTGCTTCACTGCAGCTTCAACATAATCTTCACATAGCTTGCTTCACTGCAGCTTCAACATAATCTTCACAGGGACTTTTACTGTACAAAGTATTCACAGGGAATGTTCTCCCTGGAATGTGGAAAATCGGTACACTGCAGCACATTAAAATTAAATTTGTATTTAAAATCCATCTAAGCCAAATGGACTCAAAAATGCTCTGATACCAATTACAACCCAAAGATCGCCCGAATCTAAACACTAAGTAATAAATATACTGAATGGGAAGAAATAAGTAAAAGATCTATTTAAATCTAAATCATATACAATAATTACAACTGTCCGATTTAAGGTATTTATTAAAGGTATTTAATATAACATTATGTATTGGCATTATTAAAAGTATGATACATGGCGTTGTTATACAAGAAAGATGACTATTAAATAGTTTTGGACCAGTAGCCCGCACTTCTGGGTTTCCAGCAGATGAATATCAATACTATCAATTTATAAGACAACATACAATTCCAAAACAAATTTCTGATGTGGAAGATTCAGAACTAAAGACTGCATCCACAGAGCATACTTAATGATTAACAGACAAACAACAATAAACAATTTATTTAATATTTATCAATCAACTCAACAATTTTAATTGATTTTATTTTAATTAAGGTTGAGGGTTCTGTGTACCCCTGCCCCGAAAGATATTCACTCGGCATAATGAAATGCATGTGACTAAAGGAAGAAATCAGCGTGAGTGTGTGAGTCGCACCGGCCACCTTGTTTAATTATTTTAGGGTAAACTAGGAAAAAAACCCTAAGTGACTCCAATTTTAATTAACCTAATTGCTAGATTAATTAACCCAAAGATCAAGGTATGGTCTGCGAACCCGAGGTGGATCCTGAGACTATGTCATGCTTGATGAACTAACCTATGAATGAATGCTTTGCAAGGTGAAAGATGATGTAATTTGGACCAATGAAAAATGTTTATGTGATCTTGACTTGTCGCTCGGGGTTAGATCCCAAACGTGCCTACGTACTTCCGTTTGAATGGAAGATCAAAGTCAACATGCCCGGGGTGAAATCCCGAACGTGCCTACGTACTTCCGTTTGAATGGAAGATCAAAGTCAACGTAGTTCGATAGGCCTCTTTTAGAGGGCTTTAAATGGTATGCTTAATGCATGGGTGTGCGTATGCTTCGTGCATGTTGTTTAGGCATTTTGCCGAAAATTGATTGATTTAGGCATTTATGCCAAAATGATTCATTTAAACGATTTGTCGCTTAAAAGGTTGATTTTACGGTTTTAAACCGAAAATGATTGAAAAAGAGTGATTTAGGCAATTTGATTGCCAAAATGATTGATTTTAGGCGATTGTCGCCAAAATGATTGATTTTGAGGCTTTTAGCCAAAAAGAGTGTTTAATTTTAAGGCATTTTGCCAAAGCTTTTGTTACGGTTTTAAACCGAAAATGATTGATTTTAAGGCATTTTGCCAAAAATGTCGATTTAAGCGATTTGTCGCTAAAATGGTTGATTTTAAGGTTTTAGACCGAAAATGATTGATTTTAAGGCATTTTGCCAAAAATGTTGATTTTAAGGCTTTAAGCCAAAATTGTTGATTTTAAGGCAATTCATTTGCTAAAATGTGCGATTTAGGCGATTGACGCCAAAATGGTTGATTTTAAGGCCTTTGGCCAAAATGTGTTGATTTAGGCAATTAGTTTGCCAAAATGTGCGATTTAGGCTTTAATGCCACGATTATTTGATTTTAAGGCGTTTTTCGGCGCAAAATGGTTCGATTTTACGACTTTTGGCTGTAAAAGGTTAGTTTTTGATTAGAGCAAGACTTTAGGTGTGACGTGTAATGGCATTTTTATGCCAGGGTTATAGGATGATTAAGAGTAGAAAAGAAGCATGCATGAAGTTGCTAAAAGTTAAATAGGCAAATTTTAAATTACGTACCTGATTTTAATCGTCGGCCACTTCTTAAACTCCAGATTTAGCTCCGTCGTTTAGGTATA